>JAQFZQ010001117.1:0-22172 GCA_034696005.1 Glomeris marginata
AACAAACAAACAAACAAACAAACAAACAAACAAACAAACAAACAAACAAACAAACAAACAAACAAACAAACAAACAAACAACTAAACTAAACAACAACTAAACAACTAAACAACAACTAAACAACTAAACAACAACTAAGCAACAAATTTTGACATTTTTTAGAAATTTTGAAATTTTTTAGCAATTTTGAAATTTTTTAGAAATTTTGAAATTTTTTAGAAATTTTGAAATTTTTTAGAAATTTTGAAATTTTTTAGGAATTTAGGCATTTTTTTGGAAATTTTAGAAAATTTGAAATATTTTGGAAATTAGACATTTTTCCTTTTTTGAAATTTTTTGGAAATCTTAACTTTTTTTAGAAATAATTACAATTTTTAGACAATTTTAGAAATTTTTCATCAATTGTCGAAATTTAGAACGCTTCATTTTAATTCAATACACAAACATTTTTAGAGAACTAATTTAAACACTTTTGGCTGAGTTTGATGGCTCCAGCACGCTCGGTTACCGAGATTAACGCGTTTGAAAATTGAATAAGTTGTTTTCCGGAAAAATTCAATTATCTGGAAAACCGAGGCAGCTAGGACAAATCTAATGAGGTATCTGAATTCAGCAAGAGTTGGTGCATCTACCTACCAATTTTCATCAATTTCTGAGCAAATTATTCAGGACATGCAAAAATTGTCGAATATTCGATCTCCTCATTACAATTTTATTTTAATTGTTTTCGACTATTTTGGAACAAACAACCCCTAAAAACGTTCTCATCGTTTTTGAAGAGCATGATGAAAGTAACATTGTCAATTAATTATATCAAATTCTCTGGAATATTTCACGAGTTTTTTAATAAATCGTTTCTGAACGTTGGCCTGTTGTTTATTTGTTTATCTAAACAGCTACCTACTATTTAAAAACATTTCCAGCATCCTTACATCTTCCTTTGTAAGTATACAGGGTGTTCGGAAAGTCTAGTCTCTTTTCTTTGGTTAAAAATAGGAAAAAAAGACCAGACTTTCCGGACACCCTGTATATTTATTAGATTGCGATTGGCTGACTACTGGATATTCGACCGCTAAGCGGTAAACGCCATACGATCAAACGGCCGGCGGCGAAACGTACATGCAATCACTACGACGCTTTCACTAACAGTTTCGATGTTCGTACTCCTCCCGTATCCCCGATGTGAGCGAAGACAATACACCAAATGTGTTCACAGTGGACAACAATATTGCTAATTTAAGGCTTAATTTTTTACTATTTGGTCGGATATGTCGGCCAAAAAGTTCTTCAGATCACCTTTAAGCACTGATTGATATAAGCTACCAATGACTGCATTGTCATCCATCTTGAAAGCCTACGTCTTGTTTATATCGACGTCCGGTTTGACAACGTCCGTTAATAAATACATGGATAAAACAACGTCTGCATCTCCAATGCTCGCGTGTTCCTAGCCTTACTTTAACGCCAACGTGCTTACGTTGATACATGAAAAAGGAATTTTTATTTCTGGTGTTGAATGCGTCGGTATTTGGTGTGATTTGTGGATCGTGTTGGTAGTGAGGTGGTTATGAAGCGATTTACCTTTTGCGCAGGCGCAGTTGTCCGCTTGCAGCATCAATCCGGCAGAAGCCAACCACCAGGGGTAGCTTTCGATTTCTTGTCTCTTATCTTCATTCCTTTCGTCAGATTGAGCTTTAAACCTGCTATTCAATGGTCGATTGTAATTCTCAACAAAAATAAATACATATCATCACCAGTTATTGATGTGTCTTCAAAGCAAAATTCGACTTCGCAGCGTTACGGAGCTTAATTGGAAAACGGACTTTATGCGCCATCTGGTGGATTCTTTTCATTTCAGACAGTAAATATTAGAATCTTGTTAAGATGGGAAGGCAGAGAAAAACGAACAAATAATTTTTAAATGAATCACAATATTGATATAGAAAACTTTAGGAATTTTAGGATAATATTTTGTACATTTTCCGATATTTAAATGGCTACTTAAAAAACCCATTTTACATACAATGAAAACAGGTCATGGTTATGCTGATACTTACAAATTTTACAACATAATATCAACTGAAATAAACGTTTTGTCACAATTTTCATAACACCTGATTCAAAATTATCACATTTCTTTTATCTCAGTGAAATTATTTTGGAAGTGGCATTTACAAACTCGAAATCGCAATCTAATAATACAGTGAACCTTGGTTATAATCAACTTGGATGTTTGCACTCATCGTTTATTGTAAACAAACAGCAAGTTCCCACCACGAGAATAGCATTTTCAATACATTAGAGTGGACCTTGACTTGGAGGATGAAATGTAGCATAACTTTTGTATTTGGCAAGATTGCCATAACATTATTATTGTTACCTATAATATCATAAACTTTGTCCAAAAATTTATAAAAGTTGCTTATAATAAGAGGTTCAGCTATAGGCAACCAAAATACCGGTCCCTTGAAGTTGTTTATAACCAAGGCTCATTTGTTAAATGAATGGAGAATGACTTCATTAGAAATGTTCTGAACTTTAAATCGAACAAACAATGGAAATGTACTAACAGAAGGTTGAAAGCAGTATAACCCAAAGTACAGTTTGCACTAGACCTAACTTACAAAATCAAAACATTATAAAGATTTCAATACGGTGTACGAATACAGATCATGCGTTAGTGAGGAAATGTGTAAGCAAATCCACAAACAAATCTTAAAGGTGAACTGAAATGTTTTTTGACATAAACTTACCTATTTTTTTCAATAAACTTAATGAAGTAAAAAGAAACTTTTTGTCACTTCCCGTTTTGCAATATGACGAATATTGGCCTAGAAATGTAAAGAAACCTGAGCTCTGACGTGTACAGAAAGAGGCGTTTCGTGCGGCAAAGCTATGTAGTGGCGTGGTCGGAACTGAGCACGCCCACTTTCGTATATTCTATTCTGTTAGCATTACTCCACCAATATTCGTGGGATTAAGAAACGGGACGTGACAAGCTGTTTCTTTTTACTTCATCTTTATGTTTATTGAAGAAAATTGGTAGGTCAAAAACCATTTCAGTTCACCTTTAAGTTTTAAATGCAAACACTGCGTTGTATAGGGTATTAAACATAAGCCATATCAGAAATCATAAAACCTCGGTGCGCGTATCCTTCTCGTTCTCGTTGACGCAACAGTCTGCAAAGTAGCTTTGGTTGGTCTTGTGGGGGTTACTGCTTCTTCCAGGCGTGAAGTAGACTCCAATACCTGGTCAGATTTACCTTCCTTTCTCAATGTGGCAATATCACTAATCGCCTTCCGGTCCTCGTTCTCCGGTAATTGGCCCATTTCTGCCGAAACGAATGCCAACGTTTTCAAGGCCTCTTCAAACATCGAGTTTTCAATCTTTGGAATAACAGGACCACTTGGAGCAGCAGCAACTGAATCTGATGGACCTTCGGTGAGCGGTACAAATCTGCGGGCAGGACTGACCGCGCGTTGAACAAGTTGACCGGTAGTTTTTCCTTCAGAGCTTTCCGTACGTACCACCGGTACACTTTCACATTTTGGGGCATCTTGAGTGATTAGGCTCTTGCGGTCAGTATCGCATGGCACGGACCTTGGGTTCACCACGGAGTCGTTTTCAATGACAAAGTACGGGACATTGGTAGACATTGTTGTAGATGTAGAAGGCCCAAAAATATTCTTCTGGGAAGAGAATTTCCCAGATAAAGTTAAAACAGTTCTCGAAGGTGATTTCATGAGGGAGCTTCTCGCATCGGTCGATTGTTGAGAGTTGGGATTGGCCAACCGGATGCTGTTCAGAAGGGTTGTTGGTGAATTCCTTCCTATGAGCAAACTGGTTGAAGATACGACACAAGAACGTGGTTGAACGACGGAATACGCAACGAATGATCTTCCAGGTTCACGGTACGAAGGACTTGCTTGAATGCTAGGTACGGATGAATGAGTGCTTAGCAATGTCTGCGAGAAGTTTGGGGGCTCCATTGAAGTTGACGGAGTCAGGCTGCGTGCCTGGTTCAACTGCCCCAAACTGGACAGCGATCCGATGTTGAGGGTGATGCCTTTGGCAGGAGATGCACCGGAAGATCTGTCGGAAGGAGGGAACTGGGCATCTTCGCTGTTTGTTTCTGGAAGTGGTGAAAGAGGAACCGGAGGTGGTGGTTTCAACAGCGAGGTGAAATCGGTGTCGGTGCTGAATGCCCTTCCTCGCGCGGTCAAACTAGTGGCGCGTTTCCTTCCAACAGTAATCTTTGGCTCTAGAAATAATCAGGCAATGAATACAATGTGCATCAAGTCATTAACATTAAACAATAATTTGGAAGTTTTGTAAAAATTACAATTCAGTGTGGAAGTTACCGTGAAATTACAGTGACATACATCAATATAAATCAGTCTTTATGAGTAATTTACAAACCTTGTTGACCATATCTTTCAGGGTTTGCTGCCATGAAGTACGCCACCGCACTCTCGCCAGTCATCGATGGCCCCATATTACGCGGCTTACGATCAAAACAAATTCACACAATAAATATGTATATTCAGTTCATGAAATAACGAATTTTACTACACACCTGTTTTGCAGGAGATGGACCAGTACCAGTCTTCCGGGGTTGCTTAGGTGGCAAGTCAAGATTTCTTTTGCGGCAGCGCGCTTCCTTGAAATACGGGGAATTGTTGTTCTTTCCTGCCATTAGGAATATGGAATTGTCCATTGATGCGTTCTGCTCTTGGACCAATATGCTTCCCAAAAATTCATAAATCTCATCCTAAAATGTAAAAACAATGTTATAAAAAAGATTAGAAGTGTAAATATGTTTTGCGAAGTACCGGAAATCTTTTATCTCCTCACCAAAATGCAACGGTCAACCATTCCTTGTGTTACTGCTTCCATTCTCTTCTTTTCTTTAGTAACTCGCAACTGGTCATCGGCACCTCCAACAATCAACAAGCTCGTTTCAACCTTCATCCTTTCTCGGAGGTCTTCGATGTCATCTTGGGTGCACCAAAGGGAGTTCTGACCGATCACAAATAAAGTCGGTGTCCTCGAAGCTAGTAAAGGGTCTTCCACATCCTAACACAGACAGCAGACCGTGACTGATTAACACTTGTAAATAAAACCAAGTTATGAATTCACTCGCTTACCCCTCGTTTGCCGTTAAGTCCCGTAAAAGGAAAGCCGAGACACACGATAGCGGATACTTTTGTTATCAATGCCACCTGGAAAATGATTAAATCAATGTTGAGAATGTTCAAATCATTTGTGTGATATGCATTTCATACATTTGCAACTCACGTGGCACGCGATAAGAGCTCCGATATTCCAACCGACAAGTACCACGGATCTCTGCGGAAATGGATTTTGCAATTCGTTGACTTTATTGCGGACCGCGTTCACTGTGTGTTCCAGGCATTGATTGACACCTCCTCCTCCACTGCTGGCATGCATGGTTACGGACACCACTTTGCCCAAGTACGCCAGTTGCGAGTTCCAATTGCGATATCTGCGAGAGTGAGTGACCGAAGACTGCGAAGGACTACCGGGTACGATCAGCAATGTTGGATTACTGGGAAGTCTTCTCTGAAAAAATCAAATGTTTAAGTGTTAAATACAGGGTTGCTTGCATATTTTGCAATATTTTCATTTATTTTACCAGTTTGTGCTGATTGAGACTGGGCCCGGCTGGATCCCAAGGACGTTTAAGAAGCAAGTGTAGTGCTTCTGCACTAACTGTTCCGGTTCTTGATGACGTTGACAATGAAATCATTTTATCTATCAATGATGGAATCTGTTAAGATAGAACAAATCAAATGTGTTCAGTTCACATCAATAAACATTGTGCTTATTGAACTTCAATTTTTAAAATTCCTGCACATTTCCACACGAAATAAATAACTCAACTGATACTGTTAGTTATTTATGCTGTTTTTATTTAATAAATGGCTACATAACAACATACAATCCTGTGGCAAACTGATAAACGCAGTTAACTGCTTTACAAAATTCAAAATAATATAAAAATTATACATTTTCCACGATTTAAGAAAAAAAACTCGGTATATTTTTTCAAGATTTCAATGATAAAATAAAAAACGCAGCAATTGCATAATCCCAGGATTTCCAGCTCAGTAGCCACAACGATAAAGAGATAATACTTTAATTCCTAAAAACACCAATCATTATTTTTTTAAGCATTAATAACAATATAACTATAAAATTCACTCACGCACAGTTTGCAAGTTATATATAATTAAAATCCAAAAAATGAAGGTTACTTCTAAATAATTTAAAATAATTATAATTACCTTTGATTTCAAAGTTTGCAGAATGTCTAAGTACGCGGCCAAGTACTGCAAGCTTAAGTTGTCTACCAGAACAGCGTGTAACCATTGAGCAAGTTTCACATCCTAATTAATTGCATTACATAATACAATTTTTAGCAAACATAGTTTGAAGCTGTACTTCACTACATCAACTAAAAAATATAATTACCCATCCAATAGAAGCTAATACAGCCCGGAAACGTTGCGCAGACTTATCGACATGAATGCGCCGAACGACCGGCTCGTTACGATTACCACTACAAGCAAGTTTAGACAGTCTATCAGAGTGAAGAACTTTAACCACTTTGTTAAACAGTCTGTTCTGGGGCATTGTCCAACCATTCCTGCAATTTTAAATTTCCTACCATCAATCAATCACCACTTTGATATACTACGTACCATGCAAAAATGCCAAATAAAATTCTAGTTACCGGACAACATGTTCTTCCCAGTCTTCCGGTCCTTCCTCATTCCTTGCAAAATTTACATGCCTTTCGCATTCGTTCATCAAAGCTCTAGCTTTGATCATCTCGTAAGGATTGGACTGGTTCACTGGTTCCGTCACAACATCTACGGTCTCTTCTCTACTTCAAAGAAAGTAAATGAAAGTCAACGTTTGGAATAAGGAAAAACCTTTAAAATTTAAACAAATCCGAAACATACGGTTCAGCACGTTGAACATGTGTTCGTGAAAATCGAGGAATGAACAAGGTCCTTGCTGGTTTGGCGTGACACACGTATGGATGAGCATTCCATGGCTTGGCGTAATTGTGGTCCACTTGAACCACATCAAAATCGGATTCCACCTCCAATGACAAATAATAATGTAAGGTACATATAATAAATTTAATCCGATTCAGTTTTACACATACAAGTTCGTTGTGTTCCACACAGTATATTTACTAATGCACAACGATAGTTCATAAAAAATGGTATTCTAATAGTTAAAGGCGAACTGACAAGGTTTTGTAACATACCCGGGAAAGTGGGTAATGCTATAGAATTGATGCCAATAAAACGATTGGCGCAAACAAATCTTTTTTAAAAAATTGTTACAAAAAGTTATGAGTAGTTAAAGAGGGCGCCATGGAAGGACGGCGTCGCCGCGCTGGTGTCACATTGTCCTGTTGGCAAGATTGGAATTTTCAACCAATGAGGTCAAGCGCCTCTGCAGTTTCAGCCAATGGCAGAGCTTATCAATGGCGCTCCAGTGTACGTATCTCACAACATACTACTCAGTACAGTCTCCACAGATATGAAACTAAATACTGTAATTCATATCTGTGGCAATAATGCTTCAAATGGCCTCACCTTTTCAGACAATGTTCCTAAATTAGCGGCAATCAAATGCTAGTTTTTTCAGGGTATGTTGCAAAACCTTGTCAGTTCACTTTTTAAGTTCAGGTATGCAAATCAAAGCTTCACAATACTCTACTCAAGTCTGTAGAATTTAAAGAGGTATTGTATACGCAGTGCAATAACTTTCATATACGTATGTATGTAGTAGTTGTCAAATTTAAATTACTTCAGAGGGAAGACAATCACAAATAATTTGGGGTAGTAATTCCTGGAGAAATGGAGAAACTGAGCCCAATTGATGCTTTCTGGGTTTTAGGAAGGAAATATCCACAAAATTGGTGTTCTTTTTAAGTGGAAATATTTTATGGTTGACCCCCCATAGAATAAACTCAATACACATTTATTATGTGGAGTACGTTTTAATGTGCCTATATAATTATGCTACATGTCAACTAAGATATGTTTAATGTGATAAACAAGGCCAGAAAACAATGCATACTATCCTGTGATTATCACATTCCTGATGTATACTTACGTCAGCATCACGGCAGAATTACCATACAATGCAAATAGGCACAATTATCAGTTGGGAAACAATTGATAATTATGCATCATGGAAACCACAATGTTGATCTTGATAAACCGTATGAAATGATATGAATTCTGCAACTCTGGTGAGCATTCGCTGTGTGAATTAAGAATGCCCAGCAATTTCGCTCCAAAAAAAGATGACACGTTCTAAGGCTATTATTTTTTCATTTGAAGACAAATTCAAAGGGAAAACGCACTGCTAAAAAGCGTAAGGACACTTGCGAAATGCAAAGACATAATAATGTTCAGTATGTATGGTGCAACTCCAATTTTGCTCTAATCATCTTATTATTGCACGTGAGTTGGAGACCATTCGTAAATAGTCTGTTACATCTAGGTTTATGTGCATGTAACTAAGACAAAAATCAACGTCATACATTGACTGGACAGGGAGAAGCTCAGATCTAAATGCAATGATTTTTTTATTATCGCGAAAAGGTTTTCCCAAGAATATGAAGTTGATTTGTTTCTTGGTGGACGATGCCCCATCACTGGATGAAACGTTGTTGTTGATAACATTCATTGTTAAACTAGCCACTGAACTACCTGCTTACCTGCTAGAAGGGGGTGTCGATAGCGCCATGGTTGTGGGTGGTATGCTGGATGTTAAAGGGTGAAGGACAAATGATGCTGAACAAAATTCCAGAGGACATATTGCATTCTATGTGCATGTATGCCCATTACTGATGTATTTACAAGGTTTATTTGCATTCTGTAGGCATGCCTACATATTATGCAGTGAGCACTTATGCATTCTCATGTACATTGTCCATAATGTATTTACACCACAAAATGATATTGACGTCTATTACTTTTATAACCTCCAGTGTTCCACCTAGGACGATGTCGCTATCAACGCCCCTTCTGTTCGTCACAAGTCGTCACATTGACAGTTTTAGAGCATAAAATTTCATTGACTGCAGATATTTCAGTGTGTGACGAGTTGTAAGCAATAACTTGTTAACACCTTTATAAGATATTATGAAAAGTGTGTGACAAAATGCAAGCTAGTGTGCTGAAGAGAACCTGTGGCGAATTATGTGACGATTTGTGTGTGGCGATTGGAAGGGTGACGAATTGGCAGTGACCAGAACACACTGAACCGAGAGATTTGTGATGACTGGACATGTTCCACGCACCACCCCCTGATGTACAGAGCATGGCAAATGTAGTGACTGTATTAGAGACCATGTGGGCAATCCACACATGAATTCTGTTTGGCGAACCACATGATTCCATAAGCCAATGACAATCACTAGTTATGTGCAAGTTGCATGATACCGCGTGTGGTATGTATGGAAGCCACAATAGACAAATTAGCATACAATTTACACGATTGTCGTCCTTCTATAGGATTATATATAATCACGTGATGAATTGAGTTTAGGTATATGACATCTTTCCACTAATGCCTGGCCAAAGAGGAGCAGAACTTTCAATTGATGTGGTTAGGTTATAGGTTAGGATTAATTGCGGCGACAAAACCCATGCATTAGCGAAACTCACTGTGACATGCATATATACACAATGATCACTTACTGTTCCAAAAAAATCCGGGCAACTGAAACAGATGGTCAACATTCTTACTATACTACTCATTAGCATATAAGATACAACCTATAGCACATATATGGTATGGGCCTTCACTCGGTGGAGGAATACTATAATACAGTGAAATACGTTTATAAGAACTCCGGATAAAGAACCATCCTGATATAATGAACAATTTTCTCGGTCCCGGCAGGGCAATAGGGGTTTTACTGTTAAAAACTCCATTTATGAGCACTTTTGATGTAAGAAATTCCGGATACAATACTCTTATTTTGAAACAAATTTGGGTCACTGCCCGTTATAGTGAACAATCTCAAGGTAAACTGAAATAATTCTGTTACATATAGGAAGGTCTGGACCATTTGGAAATAAACAGCATTCCAATGTTAGGGGAGTTGCACACTGATTATATTAAGAAATAAAATAACAATTGGTATTTGATCGAGGCTTGCAAACGCATGTTCACTTTTACCCAGTGACGTCATGCTTCGCTTCGGCATGCACCTGCAAGCCTCAAATACCCAAACCCCCTAAAAACCAGTATAGTGCGAGCGCTCGATCTATGCGTTTTTGGGGATTAAGTAGGGGAGAAGCTCGCCATTGTCCGATAATTGTCGGCCCTTTGTTCACCATCGGAACTTCTAAGAGAAGGGGTTGAGACTTTCTCCCTCTACTTTATCCCAAAAACGCATAGATCGAGCGCGCGCAGTATAGTCAGGTCGGGGGCGGGGCCCTCTCCACTGCAATCACTCGTGGAACGACAGTAGAATATATTAAAATGCAGGTGAATGCTGCAGATATTATTTTCAAAAAAGAAATGTAAGTAACACTAGTTTCAAGTTACAGCGCACACAAGGTCAAATAATAATCTTAATTAATCCAAGGTATAGGGCGAGAGCTCGATCTGCTGGATCTGTGAGGTTTTCGGATTAAGTAGGAGAGCAAGTGCTCTGCCCCTCCCCTTAGAATTTCCACTTTTCAACAATGGGAAGGGGTGAAGTTCTTCTTTTATTTTTTAATCCGAAAACCTCATAGATCCAGCGATAGCACTGTAGTAGCAGCTGTGTAATCTTGCTCAGGTGGAAAAAGTAATTATTAATTTGGGAAAAAGTTAGTGCTTTATCCATTTCTTAAAAAAAGTAATTTGGCTTTTGCATTGAAATTTGATGCAAAACTCAAATCTTTAATCAGAACTTTTATAATGTCAATATCTAAAAAGTTTTAAGTTGTATTTGACCCTCCCAGATAAGGGATTAGCAGTTCCTGGAAAGGGGTACCCCGTACCTGTGCAATAACAATAGAGGATGTATACATCCGCAAGAGAAGCGGCCAGCAACTGCTACTACCTTGGATTGAGATGGACTACACCACAATTTATTGTGTATTGTGAAATCAAACTACCTATATAAATACGACAACAGAGAATTTAAATGTAGCATTATGGAAATCACAGAAGGATCGTTGCAGTATGAGAAATTTGATGCGAAGAAGTATTACATATTCAACTACAACAGACAAAATGTTTATTTCAACAATTGCATGAAACATTATTATGAAGTCTACAACTCTGGTAAATATTCACTGTTCATATTTAAAATGAAGGACAATAGTTCAAACTGATGGCCCTTGAAGCTTTTTAAAAGTTGTTTCATTCGCAGATAAATTCAAAGGGACCACCCTGCTCGATTTATGTAGCGGCCCAACATTGCATTGGTTAGCAGCTCCCAGTCGCAAGTACACAGACATCACAGTAAGTGACTTGGTCCATAACAATCTGATCGAGGTAAACAAGTGGCTGCAGAAGGATCCAGATGCAATAGACTGGGCAGTACCTTTCAAATGGGCAGCTGTTGCAGAGGATATAAGGTATTTTTGCATAACCTGGGTTATGGCAGAATGATACAATAGATATATGGGTCTAAATTCCTCAACAGCGACCACACTATCATAGAAGAAAGAGTTCGCAAAGCAGTGAAACATGTCATCCCATGTGATATACTCCAGGAAAACCCTTTGTTGAATATCACCAAGCAGTATGATGCTGTCCAGTGTACGTTAGGAGTGGACAGCGCTACAAGGGACCCAGATTGCCTCAACACTATCATCAAAAATATTAGCAATGTTGTGAAACCGGGAGGGGCACTTGTCATGTTTAACACGGTCGAAGCGACACACTACACATTTGGTTCTCAAAGATATCCCAAGATGTCTATTACAAGGAAAAGTCTGGTAGATGCCCTGTCAGGTGCAGGATTCGAAGACATTGCAATTCAAGAAATTAATCGTGAAGAAGTGTGTCGTGAGTATCTGATGAGTCAGACTGACTTTAAGGGATTTATCTTAAGTATCGCTTTCAAGAAACATTAAAATGCATACAGGGTGGCTGGTGGCGCGCGCAGTGGTTAGAGCACATGCCTTGTACCTCTGTGGTCCCAGGTTTGATTGTGGGTCTAGCATGTGCAAACGAGTTTTCTAGTTATCCTGCCAGCTTGCGATGGGTTTCCCCGGGTTCTCCGGTTCCCCCATCTTCTAATTAACTAGAATATCTTCATAGGGATTCGCTGTGGGCCCTGAAAACTGTGCATTAAAGATGCTTGCGTTGCGACCCATATGGGTCTACGGATTGTGGGTTAGCACGCTTGCTTGCAAGATTAAGGAATAGATTAGGTAAGGGCCCCGCTTGTGTATAGGACCTGTTAGCAACAGGATTATCTTATTTTATCATTAAAATGCATACAACCCAATTTTTATAATAATTGGGACAAAGTATCTATCAATACATACCTGACGTCCAGTCAATGTTTATAATTTCTGAGGTTATAGTTTCCGAATTGTTGCCTACTGTTGAACTTTAAATGCTAATAACGTTTTATTTTTATTATTATTACTAATTTCCACAGATTTTATTGCAACATTTTAAGATTTTAAGCAATCTGTGTTAATAATATTCTCTTTCCGACAGATGGCACACCAATGTGTGATCAGTAGTGACTTGACTTTAAATATTGAAATATGTACAAGCCAAACAGATAGGCTAAATGTTCGGACAGGCTGAAAATTTTGGAGAATGTTGTGTTCCACATAAAATATCAGTGAGAAAGCGTTATTTGATTGCCTAAACTTTTCAGACAGGAATTTTGTATACAATTTGGAATATTGTTAATAAAACAAATGTCACTTAAATCAAGGTTAAATCATGTAGGACTTTTGTGTCTAGTAAGTGCTCCGACATGATTTTCTTCAATATAAAACCATATTACCATGGCAGTTTTTTATTTATTCAACCTTATAATTGTTTTCAGAAAATCCGGGAATTTTTACGTGGTATTGTTTTTACTCTCTATTGCGTGATTTTCCTCATTTGCCCAGATTTGGCCAACCAAACGTACTATAATTTAACCTGTCCGGATATTTCAATTTTTATAGAACCTTGGATAGAACTATACACGGTGAAATCTGAAATCTACTGCAATATTTAGGCTTACCTGTCCGGATATTTGATGTAGAAAAGAAAATGGCTTCGCACGTCTGCTTTCCGGAGAATAATCACTCATCTTTCCAGTCAATTGTATCCCAATGCCCAACTTGGCAGCTAGATCATGCACACAAACTGCAAACTGAATATATAAACGAAAAATAACTCAGTTGCCGACGAGCACATCCTGCGTTTTCAGCAACGCGACGCCATTTGTATTGAAGCGACTTTGAAACCCGACGGCGCACCATACAGATGAATTATTACGGCGCACCAACCAGCGGAGTTCTGTACTTCTTGGTATTAAAGCGCGAAAATTCAACGAATAATCGGGTACTTGTATAACCATTTCTGTAATAAATAAACGGTATCCGGTATGATTTTATTTTGGAATATGTTGCAAGACATTATGGAAAAGTCCAACAGTCGTGTAAGGTAACGCCTATATACAAATTAACGTTTGCGGGTGATGGTGGATATCGCGGTTCGTCCCACACGAGCAAGAATTCTACGGCCTTTGAATTAAGAATCAGCAGAACGAGATAAAAAGCTGTACAGAACGAGCACCTCGGCAACCAAATTTCATTGTTTTAACACCGAGATCCGACTAATAAATCTTGCAATCCAGAAAGATTTAAGCTTTTGAATTATTAGCCGCAGGAACATGGCTCGCAGCGGCAAGCCGCGGAGCGCAAGAATTTCAAATTGACAAGTATCAGATGCTACGTCGAAGACTTCGGTCACCTCCACACTTTCAATTTCTTCAAAGAAACCCTTTTCAGCTTGTGCACTGTCGATTTGGCTTCCCTGGTTTCGTCTTCGGAGACTTCTTGCGACTCGTTCCTCGACGCTTCCAAGAGTAACCGTTGAGAAGTTGGCGAGGATGAAACTGCTACGTTTTCTAAACTTCCAGAGTTATTGTTTTTCATTGCGTAGAACCTATGAAGATGTCTATCACTGCTGCCTGATCTCACAGAAGCATCTAAAATGAATTTAATTTTGACAATTATTTGCAATACAAGATGACTCAATACTTCTCAATACTTCTAAAAACCCAATGAAATTAATTTTGAAAGTGGCATTTATTGGCAAAATTAGATTTTCCCAAATATACCACCTTTCCATAAATTAATTCTGACTAATGGCCTACCAACATGGACATTGAGCATTGCTAAGAATTAACTTTGTCTTACCATTTTATTGTTGCGCAACGATCGAATGATTTGCATTGTTCTGATTGTTGTACAGTAGTAAAAGTATCAAAAAAGTTGATCTCTTCCCAGAAAGGGAATTACAAAATCAGTTGTCCAAACATTTTTTAGTAACTTGTTTCATGAAATGGCAATGACGTCATTATGCTTAAAATTGGCAGGTTTGCGCAAAAAGTTATTTAAATGTCTGCTGGAATATAGTTAATTCAGTTAGCCAATTCAATCATGTTCAAATGATAAACCAAAACAATAGGAGTGATTCAAACCTGCAGAATATAAGTCTGATAAATTTTTAGCACTTGATAAAGTGTAGGATAATAATCAATTTTTTCTCGCTGGAACTACAATGAATTAATTATGGAAAAATTATTGAAGAGTATATTTTGTGTAACTTGTTTTTAGGCGAAATTTTGTATTATCTGTGGAAATAGATTTTACCTTCTAAAATTTCCTTTGTGGTTGGCCTTCCTCTAAGTTTATGCTTCTCGGATCCAACTTTTATTATGCCAAGACGACTCAATGGTGTGTAAGTTTTCTTGGATAACCCTTTCCTCTCTGGTGAACTTGTCTGAAATTCAATAAAGCTTTTATAATTAAGATACACACACAACATTGAGGCTTTAGCTTGTAAAGGCAATATTTCATCTTCCTGATTAATGTAATATGCTATAAAATGCAGCACACAATTCACAACACAGTTGAATACATAAAAATTTGTCCAAGGATAAGAACAATACGAGTTCACTTGCAGAGAGACAATGACATAAGTATTGATTGTTCTCATTCTGAAAAATATTGTTCATTATATTGTTGTTATCCTTGGATGATCTACATTGTAATTTTGTTACCTCTCCCTTCTCTTGCAACAAAAACCTTCCGGTAGTCTTCCAAGCTTGCTGTGCTTGATAGACGTTTTCATTATCTTCAAGAACCCGAGCATCTACTCTACCGCGCTTCTTGATTGATCCGGTAGTTGAGTTTTCACCAACAACTATGCTGCTTGGTTCCACTTGCTCAACTAACACGAATTTAGAGGGATCTTCTATTCTCCTTGCCTTGATTAGAGCTTGGGTTATCACATCCTGGGCAGAGCTGGCCACCGAAGCCTTCAATATGGCATATGGGATTTCCGGAGAGACGTTGTGAACGCAGACATGGAAAGTTTCCTCCTCATCCCAGTCGTTTAGTTCATCGCCACTTGTCAAATCAAGGGCTTGCTTACGCTAAACATTCAAAATAGCATTCAGAGTGTCATCAGAATGTCATCTCTAGCCTTAATCAATATACACTACAAGAAGGACATTGATTTGGAGAAAGTCGTTGATCTCTTGGCTAATATGTACCCTCGCAGGTTAGAATTAGAAAATATTATGTATAGCACAGCTCAGACAACTAGGTAATTTGCTTGACCAACAATACTATACTGGAAATGCCAGACATACATTGATGATTTTCACAGTAGTTAAATATAAAATGAATAATAAGAAAATACCTTTTCTTTGGTTGTACTACTCATGATCGTCGATATCCATGCTCTGCTACTTGGGTCCTACAATATATTTTTATTATTAAAGCATTGCAGAGAAGCTCGAGATTTGGTGATTAGTGATGTTACGTATACTCACATCGCTCATCTTCTTCATTATTAATTTTCCTTCTCCCTTCCATTGAGCTTGAGCTTCTAAAGGACGTTCATCCATGGCCAAAATTCTTTGAACTGTAGATTTATCAAGATCCTTCTTCTGCCATCCTCTATGGACCTCTTCCATAAGTACGTAATCTCCTGCTCGCTCGTGGGCTTTGTTTGCCTTAAGCAGAGCCTACAGAAAAAACAATCATAATATATTACATATAACTATCTAAGCTGAAATGAATCAAAGTGATGGAAATATACCTGAGTAATCACTTCGAAAGTTGTACTCTCTTGCATAATTTTCAGAATAGTTGGGGGTTCTTCAGGGGCAACTCCATGTATCATCAAGAAGAACATCCGACGTTTCAGGGGCACACTTCCTACACCTGTCCCCTAAACATATAAACAACATCCTTTATTGTCTTCTAGAGTACATGCAGATAGATCTACACTGAGAAATTATTGAAATGGGTTAGTACCTCTTTTCCTTCCGGTTTCACTATATCCACCGCGGACTCCCGAATGGAAATCCTGTTCCTGGTTTTCTTTGCTGGAGCAATGCTATCCAATGATAAGTCATCATTTTTATGAATTACTTCTACTCCTTCTTCTTCCATTCTTGAATATATGAAAAGAGTTGATAAAGGCAATGGCTGATTTTGCGGAGAACGCAGTCTCACGTGGCGGTATCCTGAGATTAAGATATCACAAATAATCCAATATAATTAAATTGAATCGTTTCAGAAATGTAGAAATCAAAAGTTTTAGATGGGAGATTACATAGATGTTACACATTATACCTGGTCTGAGGCACTTGAGTGGCATAACACGTTGAGCGGTCACGTGATTTGTGCCTATGTCAGTAATGGAGAACCTCAGAAAAGCCAAGTCGCTGAACATGACCTATATGAAATCCCACAAAATATATCATGATTCTTAGACCAACTTTCAAAGGAGAAGAGATGAACCTACCTTAAATGTGAAGTTATCATTCCATATAGGATTCAGGGCATTTCGTTGAACCAGTTTCGTTTTGTGTTTATTGCTGTCAACTGGAATGCCAGTGATCTCGACTTCAACAAGAGGACTTCCGGTGTGATTGTTTTGACAAACATATTGACCCGAAATAATCTGGCAATATAAATTTATTAATAAAATGCTGAATAGAAAATATGCAAAAATTTTAATTGCGAATCACCATATGCAAATATTTTTACCGTAATGAAAAGGTTGACTGAGTGAAGACCATCAAACTCCTTATCCCAAGGGTTGAACCTACGATTCATCATGTGCATTTTATCCCACATAACCCTCGGCTTCAATACGTAACCACAGCGGCCATTTTGTTCAAACATGGCCGTGTTAATATGAAGAGCCGCATCTGTAAAATTCATTACCATTCGAATAATTGTTATAAATAACAAAATAATTTCACATTCAAACCTTCTGTTTGGTAATTCATTGCCACCATCTGCAGCCCAAATGCCCAGAAGATAACAGGGTTGAAATTAGAAGAATCTATTCTCATGCCAGCTGGATAAGTACGTATCAGTTGGCTTTCTGTATGAGTGAATTTGATGTCAAGGATCTAACGAAAGCTTATTATGTAATACTAATAACAATGAGAACAATGGTTTAAGGATATGATATCAATGCCAGGGGGTGTTTCCTGCTTAATTTCTTGGCAGTATTTTCATTGAGTGAAGACACTTGGTAGCACGCAGCGTTACTGTGTTGACTGCGAAGTGCCTGATGTTGAACTACAGTTTCAGTTCTTATTTCACTACCTAATGGTGGTGTACTGGGAGCTGTTCCAACAGTTGTAGATGGAAGAATAGTCCTTTTAACGACTGTCTTTTTAACTTTCATGGAGCTGGTTGGACTCACTGCCATCAGGCCTAGAATTAAATAAAAAAAAATTATGCAAATAAACTATGCAGTTAAAATTCATGGCAGTGAAATGGAAAATACACTTGCTCTGCATGAGAAATACAGTATTTGTATATAATGAAATGTTACCTCTAAACTTAATAGCTTGACAATAAACCACAAGGTCCGAGAGTTCCGGAGAAATTTGACTGCTCATCTTCTTCGGCTTTATGACTGGGATATCTTCATCTAAATGCCAATCTGCATCGTTTTGGCTTTTGGGTCGTTGGTGAATAAGTTTTTCTTCCTGACTGGACAGTGATTCAGTACGAATCTGCTAAAGGCAATGGAAAAGGATTTTGTTAAAAATAAATGTGGATAATAAATAATAATTATATATGTTGCAATCCAATCTCATAACAGGAGTTTGTACATGAACAGCAACACATGTATCATATAATGAATACTTACACCGAGTGATGTTGATTTGCTAATATTTCCAGTGCTAAGTTTATCATCATTATCTTGGCCATTTATGGTTGTTGGTGGGCTGTCAGATAAACTTTGCCTCGCTGTTACATCTTTTTCTAACATTAGAGAATTTAGTTCAGTGTAATAAAAGTAAGAGTCATAATTATGACTTCTTGAATCTAAATATATCTCTGAAACAATGGTTTCCTTAATACAACAGTTATTACCATCCAGAATGTCATCATCATCTTCATCATCATCATATTCATCATCTTCTTCATCATTCAATGACCCAATACTGTTATTTGAAACAATACTATTTGTTCGAGTTGAACCAGATTTTCCCTATAATAATAATCCCAAATGAATTAATCACATGTATACTCCAAATGCAATTGACCAAGTGTTTAATTCAAAATACCTTATGTTTGAATGCAGGAGCAGGTGTCAACTCTGCATGCATCTTTTTGTTTTTAATAAGAATCTTGTATTTCAGCTGATTTGGAGATGGCAATTGAGGCTCATCCACGAAATCGGTGTCAAACATGAACTTTGTCACAAGTTTGTCACCAAACATTGTCTATAATAATTACCGAGATCACTCAACACATTCAGAGCAGCCTATGTATGTCATTTATAATCACAGTTATACCACAAATATTTGAGCCATTTTTGATTGTTGAGGAAGGGAGCAGTGATTCTCAATGGATAATATGACAGGATATGGAGAAGTAACAAATGCACTCTTGTTGATGGCCTCCACAACATTCTTAAAATAATTGCAAGTCACAAGTTAACATTCATTTAGTTTATCTGCTAATAGCAATGTAATACCTTGAAAGGAATTTTAGTGGTTAGTGTGTGGCCATGGTAAATAAGAGGGATACCATCATCACCATCCCAACAGTCCAGTTCAACACATCGACATCCGGTCAACAGTACTTGACTGTACAACTCAACTGATGATTCTCCTTTCAGTTGATGTCCAGTAAGGTAAGTGTTGTGAGAAGATGCCATGTAGTAATGAGCCATTGGATGGTCCATTTCCTTTGTTTTGACAACAGTATTATGTATTATGAAGCCCATGAACATTAATAACACAGGTGGGCAAAAGTTTATGAATTGTCTACACTTACACAATCTCTTCTTTAAAAATAACTGAATGCTGTTCACTATCTATTAAATTCAGTCAGAGCTAAGATAAATAAATTTTTCAAAACAAAGAGAAACAAATACAAATGGAAAAAATAATGTAATAAAATAATGCAAAAATAATGTAATAAAATAATGTAATAACATAATGTAATAAACGTTTGACACACTGTGTTTACTTATAGACACACAACATACTGAGATCTCCTCTCTTGGTTTTGTCTTCTCGTTAATGAATGCATAATTATCTTTGTCCATAAGAAACTGTGCAAATCCTTCAAATGATAAGCAGTGCTGATCCCTCAATGCTGGGTTTGGCTCATGCCTCTGTGAATTTTACAATACAAAGCACAACTATCACTAGGTATATAAATTATTGCATCCCATATTATTTAAAATGTTAAAACTATTTTATAACATAAATTGCAAGATTTTGATTGCTAAATAACAATAACACTGTACTTACTCCATCTTTATTTAATTACCATACATATAAATATTCTATACACACTTATTGCGATCTGATAAAACATTATATCATAAAATGGTTATAACTTACCTTGATTAATGTGATGATATCTTTCTCCGTACGGTGTTCATTCTGGTGCGTTTCCAAAAAATTTCTAAAATCCTCCAGAGTGAGAATCAAGCTTTTGGATGTATCAATTCCTGCACAGTTTGATACAATGCTTGCCGCAGCAATAGCATCACATATTTTCTTCCTCTGCAATTTGTACGAATGATGAACTGGACTTACACGAGTCAAGATCCCTGCCGAATTTGAATGATTATTTGTTATAAAATCGTTTGCAAGATCTTATAATCGTATTTTACATTAAATAGAACAGTATGTGACATGTGACCTACCATGATATATGCTTTCTGTGGAAACACTTGGTGACCGGTTTCTTCCAGCGTCGCTCGGAGATGAATCTGGAGTTGGGTATTTAGTAGTGGCAACACTTTCAAACAGATCACGAAGATCTTTGCGAGCTCGCACACTGAACGACTGAAATAGATCCACAAACTCTATGAAGTCCAACTGGGTGGAGTGAGCGATGAAAGGTGTTGTTGCGATGTCACCACCAAGACTATTGCTGCTGGACTTTCGAGCCAGCTTATCCCTTTTATAATTCCAGTGTAAAACACTTTAGAAAACACATAGAACAAGAAACCTACAATGAAGGTCAATTAACTTGCCAGTGAACCATCTTCAATTCACTTATTTCAACCTTATTTCAACTGCTTATCCTATTTTTATTTGCTGACATTGATGAAACAACAAGCAGAGGATCAACCGGGTTAATTCATTGCATCCCTTACGAATCTCTTATGAATGAAAAGTGCAATTTTATGGTACATTACAAACATAATTATTGTTCTGTTATAAGGGTGGTTAGGTTTATTAGAAGACTAGTATAGTTTACTGGCAAGCAAGTTGAATTGAGTACAGCCAACAATTTGCACCTGTTTGGGCATGTGGTACCAGCAAGTAACTGATGACCAGGGCTGCTGTGTCTTTGACCTTCCTGACTCTGTGATGACAGAACTGGACTATGTTTTGAGCTACTTTTCTCTTCAGATCTCCCTGATGGTGAAGTTGAAGCCGATTTTTTCACCTTCGTGGATGTTGTTTTGGAATCTGAAGTTGTGTCGCTCATTGTCGTTGATGCTTGCGACAACTTTGGACTAGAATCCTGTTCACAAAGACATATTAATTAAAATGGGACATAACAGAAATATTTTTTCTAATTACACTTATAGACCAAATCAATTGTATACGCACCTTTATTGTTTGTAGAGAAGTTTGAGATTTCTTCTTTCGAAATTTTCCAGCCCCAACACCAAAACTGGCTGCTCGCTTGAAAACAGGGTGAGAGATCTCTGACATGGAGGAAATATTAGCCAAGGATCCTAATGTCCACTTTCGACCTCCAAAGACCTGAGGTAAAAAGATAATAAGTTACCAAGTGTATTTTAAGAGAAGGATATCATCACATTGAAAAAATAGCAAACCTTAATGGCTTCTGCTGGTGTTGGGCCGACACAAATGTCATCTTCAAAGTAAAGTTGTACATATTGCTCTTTTAGCCATTGCATACGTCTGTCGCAGAGCTTGCGTTGTCTACGAAGACCAGCAACGACACTGCGAAGGCCTCGGTGCCACATTTGTGCTACTAATGTTGGAGCCACAAAGTCCAAAATGCGATTGTCTGACAGATTGGTACCGTAGATCAGAGTTAAGCAGCTGTGGTCGGTGCTGAGATCAGTCAAACCAAATCGACGACCGATCAGACCAAGATCTACTTCAGGCCGGTCTGAAAAACAAGCGCCATTTTGAAAAATTTCATAATGCGATTATACAATTCTTTGCTCCGATTAGACTTTGGCAACTATATAATCAATGAAAAATATTGCCATATTCTAAGTTTAATTGCAATACAAGATATTTGCCAACTTATTTCACATGCATCACATTAATGTATGTATATGACATCTTTCCAGTGATTGATAGTTAAAGGTGAACTGACAAGGTTTTGAAACGTACCCTGAAAAAACTAGCATTTGATTGCCACTAATTTAGGAACATTG
>JAQFZQ010001118.1:0-22162 GCA_034696005.1 Glomeris marginata
TTTCTATGGAAAAGGCACTGAGAAAGGTACTGACTTTCGAACAACTGAGCAACGGCTGAGCGTATAACTTTTTTTCTCAATTTGTAATGGATTTCTGGTTGCGCCAGTGTATAAGGGACACAAATAGCTACCCAATTATCAGGGTACCTTACAAAACCCTGTCAGTTCACCTTTAATGTACAGTCCATGAACCTAGAATTCTTTCCGAGAGGGCAAATAAAATGAAGTTATGCTATGTACCTTTGTCAAAATGTACTGTGTTCATATTATGCCATTAGTTGAGAGAGGTATGATCAACTTGCTTAAAGCCAGAACATATGGTATGCAGTGAAGTTCGTTCAGGATGTGATTTAATTTACAATGAACAGATGGGAATTATAAGAATGAAATATGCACTCGTTCAATTCAGGTGTGCATTACTTTGTGAATTTGTAGACTATGGGGACATATTGATAAGGTTTGAGAACAAGGGGCTTGCTAAAGACAGGAGATAGGCTTTGCTGCTCCTTTGGAGGCCCTTCCCCATGTTCATGAGACTTTTTTTGTGAGACAGGAAGTGTGTCGGTGCTCAGTTGGAGGGACGTTGCCAATTATCATCCATTTAATAGGTATACTGAGTGCTTTTCTCACGGACGTCTACTACGAAGGCTTACTACATTTTTACGCTACGGTACATACTATTCATTACGTCATTGCCATTCATGGCTTTAACTTTGGAGCAACATTTTTTTTACCACCATCCTCTCGCCATTGACGAATTTCATACAATGAAGATACACTAGCTAGGAGATGGAGGAGGTCTGGTTCCTTTTGCCCCAAGGTTTGAAAACAGAAAACGCCAAACAACTAGTCATATGTTTTCAGATTATAATGAACTTCTATTAATGACCTCCACTTCTTGTTCATGTGCTTACAAAACTGGCATTGGATTGAAGCCAAAATGCCAACGAACTTCCAAAACGATCGTCCAAAGATAAATCACTCAGTGAAAACATTTTGTGCAGACAACATATCGGTTTCCAACCGCAAACTCTCACTAAAATTCGGAATGCTCATATTAAATAACCCAACTTTCTATGCAAACAATTTTGAAAAATGTAATTCTTAATTATATGTATAAAAATAATAAATCTTGAATTCTGATGCTGATGACCTTCACAGACCTTCTGGAAAATCGAACATCTCATTCATAACTCACACTTTATCTCTTAATTCATACATGCAATCGAGGGGAAAATGAGCTTATAAATCACGGAAATACAAGCCGAAACCTAAAAAGCATTTGAAGTTCAAGTGCTCTTCCCTTAACCTTCGGTTACATTAAAATCTGAGGTTGATTACCCCAAACCTTCTGTCATAGGTGGCCAATCAAATTATGCCATCTTCTTTGAAATTGCTTCACAATATTAGTAAATATATTTGGGGACACATTATCTAAATCCAAATACTATATTGATATTTTGGTGTAAAGAAAATCCAAGGGCAGCAATTGAAGCCCTAACAAATTCATTTTTTTATGAGTTCAGACTTGATAGGGCTGCCAGTTACCAAACACTAAGAATATAAATTTCACATTTTAGTTCACAATAACATGATTTTTTCAGGTTTCAAGGGCTTTTGGGGTTGATGAAATTGAGAAGGTCTGAAACCAGAGGAAAGGAAGTTTGTGCTAAGGAACAAACCCAAGTGTATACCAAGTTATACCCCCACCCTAGTATACATGCCGACTCCAATTAAAGCAATACACTAGGACAAAGCTGACAACCGGTCATTTCAAAACCTACTACCCCCAGAAGCCATAGTATATTTATCTACAGAATGCATAACTCTGAACAAATTGTCCATTCCAGTCATCCCTGAGGTATTTTAGTTGGGTCTTAACTTTTTCTTTTCTCTCTCTCTCTTCAGTGATCTTCTACAGGAATATAATAAGCAGATGGCTGTGCTCTAAAAATAGTATTACAGCTCTTGCAAATTGCAAACATCTTGCACACAGATAGAAGACAGGACACTAGAGAGATTATCAATGAACGCCTCAGGTGAATTAAGTAGTAGTGTGGGAAACGTGAACACAGACAAACTCACGGCCTAATTTTTTCTTTAATGCCTGTCTCTAGTAATAAGTGACGAGGGAGTAAATCTGCGTGTCCAAATACCCTCAACCATCCTTCTTATTTTTAGCAACGTTTTTTCCACCTTGTTGCTACCTCGAGGTAGCATCTTGCTCCAACTCACCACTGCAAATGGAACAAGGAAGATGCCCTATATAACTTCTATGATCAAAGATGAGCAATTTGGTGGAAATAAAACAAGATTCAATTTCCTGAATACATTATTGCTATTTGTGAACAGCCATCTTAGGGTGCTTACAAATCCACAACTGTTAACCAATTACTTTGAGCAAATACGCACAATGGTAATATTCACATTATTCTTGGAGTTTTTAGCAATCAGCCAAGAAAGATGTGATGGTAAAGTCTATATGAACAGCTGACTAGAAACTGAAGCCATGCGTTTCTCAATGATACTAATATCATGAGAAAACGAGCACAGTGTCAATTAAAAACCTTATATGAATTTTGAACACACCGTCTTCAAAGTCCATACGAGGCTAAATGCAGGGGAAATCAACACCGTTAAAGATTAGGTATTAACACTAAACACTACAATGAAAACATAAAACCCTTTGTTGGATCTTCATTCAAGCTTCGTTAAGTAATTGTCCTGTAACGGCTTTGTAATTAGACAAAGTTAATAGAATCTTATATTAATTAATTGAAATCATACAGCATGAATACTTGTATTCATGGTATTGTTTTACTTTAAATGTATAGCGTAAATAAACTTCTAATATATAAAAAACCACACACAGGAAGTCCTCGATTTACAATGCGGATGCTTTCGTTGAATGTGCGACGTTCAACGAAATCAAGTAATCGAGCACTTCCTGTCTTTCAATGTGTTTGCAAGATAGTGATTGGACAGTAGTGTCACCTGGTGAAACATAGGAGTAAAAGTTGAATAAAGTGAAATATTTGAAAACAATAAAACCAGTAAGGTGTGCAGCAATGACTACGTATGCACATAATGATGGAAATACTCTTGCGTAAACACATTTTTTTTATTGAAAATTAAAATCTGAACTTGTTGAACACACAAGCACACTTTGCATGTCATTCATGGCTTCTTTACCTTGCTGAATGAGATTTAAACAGATCGAAGGGCATTCAGTTGAGACGTTAGCAGCATAACCTTTCTGCCCAAATTTGCATTATGGATTTTTAAATATCTTATCACATCGGCCTGCTTCTCAACAACGTCATCAAGTGTGTCTTCATCCCTGAAATAAGAACCTTATCAATAAAGAATACAGCAAATATACGTAAGGCAAGGCATCAACAATAACCGGTATCCTATCTGTGTAACCGGAGCTCGAAAAGGTATCTCAACTGATGGAAAGTCATCTTCGACATCAGGAAGAGGCCTTTGCATATTAAACTGAACAGCTTGAACTAAAATTAGAAACATATACACATCATTCGATCTTATTATGAAACTAAACATAAGTTGTAATACATAAGTCTGTGATAATGATTTATCAAAAAATACACAGAAATGTATTACAAAGTCTGTGATAATGATTGATAATAATCACAATTACCCAAATAGATGATAATAAAAAGCATAGAGATGACAACTTCAATGGACATCAAAATTTGCAAGTAATTGACAGGACTAAGAAGAATGTTTTCAGGACATTTGTTGTAATCGGCGCAAGTAGTGTCCAGAAAAGCAATTGTAAGAAGAATCACAGATCCTCCTGAAAAAATAAAACATGTCAGAGATTATACCCAGTTGAATTGATTGCACATATATGAATTACCTGCAGAGAATATGTAAAGTGTTGAGCGTCTCATTTTCTGCGTTTGTCTGTAGAAATTCAGATAGCCACCTCTTCGCAGCACTCGATGTTGGCACCTCAAATATTGGTCGACAATTAACATAATAGACCAGATAGACACTTGTATATACAAGTAAATGCAGAAAACTCTGGATTCGCATTCAACTCCTGTGCATTGCCATGGCAAAATAAAAAGTAAAACTTCCACTGCAACCTGCAATAAATTACATTTCGCATACAATTCAAATACTATTCACTAAATCTTGGACTAAATGTAATTTATGTAATAAATTTTACTATACAAAATTAATTTTATTAATAAAGCATTATTCCTGCAGCAAGCAAAATGATGTTATTTTACCAAAATAATAAGCTGAACTATGGCCACCCAAACTGTTGGAACACGTCTGAATTTTGGCTCTTCTTCGCTGCTCAAAAGCCGGCGACTTATTGAATCTTCTGCTGCCTCTTCACCCAAAAAGCTGAACTGAAAAATCGAAATTGCGTTTTATGTTTAAGTACTACATGCATTCGTAAGAGAATTTATCGTTATCGCAAACAATTACCGTCCCAGAAACCCCTGCATCGTTTCCTAAACTAACCATTGCGATTATAAAACTATAAAACAGTTATTAAGAATCTATTGCGTTCTATGAAGTTTTCCACACATTCTTTTCGAAATCACGAGACGACATTTCTAGCGTTTCCGGCGGTGTTGCCAGGCTGCGGTGGGCGTGGTCACACGCTGTGAATCGATATATCGCGATAAATGTAGCCCCGCGAATTTCAAATCTCTTCACGTATTGTTGCTAAAATTGGGTGGAATTTGATAAACTGCGAACGAAAGTAAATCTCGGGAAATCTAATAATATCAATGGAGCAGCAATGATAAACAAATAACTTTGAAAATACGTCTTTCGTTGACGCAGTAGGGAGCAAGCACTAATTATGTTACAGGAGCAAGTATTTGAGAAAGCCGGAAACCTCAATTTGCACTCCAAATAAAAATTTTAAAAACCATAAAAATTTGAGTACTACTTTGGTAAATAATCAAATTAGCACCTCCAGTTTTTTGAAAAAGTCATAATTTACCACGGCATCGACATTCAAAGTCGCCATTTTGCAAGTGACAGCTAAATTCGATTATGAGTATAGATTCGGAATCCTGAGAATTTTACCAATCCGCCTGTGTCGGTTTTAAGCAGATTAGGCACTCCAAAGCCCCGTTTTGCGCCCCTAAACCATGACAGCTAAACGTAAAAAAAATCACTTTGAATACCTCCACTAAAAGTCGAATATCTCCTAAACAGTGATAGCAGTGTCAATTCCGATGACAGATTCGGAATCAAGGAGTTATATGTAGAACAGGAGGGCAAATCAAAGCGGCCAGCAATGGCCACCATAAAATAGCAAATGGAACGAGTAGAAATATTTTCGAAAAATCACGCCCCTCTCTCATGACCACTGCAAGGAATTATAGGTTAAAGGAGGCGCATTCGAGATTGGCGAAGTGGCATCACTTCCACAAAACATGTCTCAAGGTTGGGGGTTCGATTATTAGTGTTCACTTGCGCCTCCTCTAACCTATAATAATATAGGGCAAGCGCTGGGTGAGCATTCAAGAGTGTATGTGCCAACACGGAGGTGTTCCCTCCTGTTCTGCATATAACTCCTTGATATAGCACGCAATCATGTCTGCCTTGTGCAATTTATATCTTAGCTCTAACCTCAGCTATACATTTATTGCAGATTTTCGAAATTCACAACTGTGATGCATCCAGTAATGCACACAGTCTATCTAGACTCTAACACAGTCACCACCAAGGCACCCCTTGTTGGCACTTATTGTCCCTAAAACCGGTTTGATGTTCCACCTTAAACTAGATTAGCTTAAATAATAACCACAAGGCGTGGAGACCACGCCCACTTGTAACATTATTTCGGCCGCCATGTTGAGAACCTTGTATATAAATACTGTGCATACAACACATGCATATGTATAGTAGCAATTCATAGTTGGGAATAAACTGTATACAAGATTCTTGCATAAATTTGATTGCAAAAAGATGATACTTCAAATTTATTTACAGGACATGTACAGCTACTGAATCGTAGTATAAAGTTGCGAATCTTTGAGTGGTGAGTGTGACATAGAAATCAGATGACTAACAATTCCCAGCTCATGAAGATGGTCAGACACATGGAAGCTGTTGTGACAGTGAAAACCGCTTAACATCCAAAGCCTATGGGTCTCAATAGAAATCTTGAACCATGGCCGGTTAACACATACAAATGCTGATTGTAGCATTATGTACAACAAATGTACACACGATAGCACATTGGTGAACAATTTTATCGGTATTGCTTCTTCAAATGAATTTCTTTGATAACTAAAGCAGTGGCAACATTTATTTCAACACTTTCTTGCTTTTCGCCTCAAAATTTTAAGGTCATTAGCATCGAAATAAGATTTTAAATCAAGAAAATGCTATTTAAAACATAAAAACTCGTCGATTTTCAATGCAAATATTAAAATTATATACGCATCATTTCCAAAATATACCAAAATTGTCAGATTTTCATGTTGGTATTGACTGTAGGTATTATTTTACAGTATAACAATATTGCCTTAACAATAAAAATACCTAAAACAATGCTGAAATTAGTTTCTTATAATTTTGTTGTCTGAAGGAACCTTGTGTGGGTAAAAAAATACTCTATTCCAAATTATTGTAACTTAAAAGATATTTTCAATTTGCAATTGGCAAGACCTAACAAAGAGTTTGAAACAAAAAGGTGTGCAAATAAAAGTTTCCACTATTATAATTTGTGCTTGTTAAATGTTAATTTTTTGTTTTCGGAACAGCAAATCGCAACAACTCTGTCTAATACTGGTTAGATCGTTTATGTCTAAATTTTATGTACAAGTAAACAACTGGTCAGACTTTTCTAAACCAGTGAATATACTATATATCTTTTAACTCGAAAAACGCAAAGAATTGCTGGTTATCGCCCAAATTGGCCCGCATGTTTGAGCATAAGTTCATGGTGCCAACTTCAGGTTATTCAATAAAACCGCAATGGGAATCTGCAATGCAGATTAGTTTTCACAAACCTGGATGAATACCTGCCAGGCTATCTTATATCAATACGGTAACATTTGGATGACCATATTTTAGGGGGTTGCTCATTTCAGGAATGGCCATGCAGCAAATAAAGTTTTCTAAATTTTGTCTTTGAAATTGTCAAAATACACTATGAACTGTGGAACATAAAATGTTGAAACACACTTGTTAGACCACCCATGAAATGGCTTAAAAATTAATACAGGATAGATGATATAAACAAGTTCAATGCCATATTTTGCGACCAAATTTCTGCATGCCTGATACAGGATAAAGAGAAGACACTTGAAAGTCGAGGCAAAAATCGCTGCTGATCGAGCCCAAATTATTAACAGAAATATGTGTAATACGTAAAGAGCACCCGTTTCAAGAAACCAGAATCGCCTTGTAAACCATTCTACACACTAACAAATTGCAATTTTTGTTCCACTTCGCTTTCAGCAATATCATTTTCACCTTATTTTACTATGGATTTGTTGCATACCTTTTGGAGCACAAAACAACTTGCAAATTTTGTCAAAAAGTAATTCACACAGATGTCAAAAGTTTGCATTTGCTTAATTTGATTTATGCGCCTTTTGGTATTAAGCGAGTGCTGTTTATATAATTAGAATCCATAAGAATGCTAAGTATAAAGATTTTTAAGCCCCAACAGTACATAATTGCAGATTCAATTCAGACCTTAGATCAAGATGTCAACAAATATGCAATTATAAACCAATTTTTAAGTATTATAAATCCAATTCCAATTAACAAATATTGTAGGCTTAAATTTCATAGCATTGTCACTTTCATCTAGCGAAATTATAGAATATGTTCCTTGGAATGCATACTTGCAAAAGGTAATAAATTTCTAAATTTGGGATAAGTTTTGAGGAAGTCATACTGAATTGGGGACGAATGGTTTTTTAATGAAATATTTTAAGACAATGTGGCTATAATAATTGTGAAACAGCTTCCATAGCTGCCATTATGAATTATTTCCAACCTTCAGCATGTGCACTTGCATCATATTGCAATCATCATGTTTGTTTATCAACACGTCTTAAAATGGTAAGCAGAAGGAGAACAGGATACAGAGGTTGATAACAAACTTTCAGAAACCAACCATCCACCAGCGGCACACCATTTCTTGCATATATACATGGAGCTATTTGGGATTACTCTTACATTACAGTATAATTATTAACGTATGTTATTCATCGAGCCAGCTCATCATTGCCCTTGTAAAACTCATCGCATCCACATCTTTAAGGCTTTACTCTTTTCATCATTCATATACAATAGTAATTTAGTACTCAATTTGAATGATACTGTGCAGTGCCAAAAACTTCACTCTCAACATAGGTACATTCATTCACAAGTAAGTTTTACATACAATAGTAATGCAAACAATAAACACAACAAAAATTACCAATGAGAAGAATGTAAATATCAACAAAATTGTTGCCACTTACATAAAATAATCCATGTTATGGAAGTAAAATTTCCAGTTCAAAGAAACAAACATTTATTACGTGAATAATGGTGAAGGTATTTTATGCAGAGCATTGGATACATTGCAGGCAGTTTATATTACATCTTTAATAATTATTATTAATTGAAATGTGTTGACCGACTACAGTTACAGCAACATTATGTAGGAATAGAAACTCCTAGCATCAGGACTTCAATTACAATAACATGAAAAGGCAATTTCAATTGCAAACAAAGTACCTCCTTTCTAATAAAGGGTGGCGCCCGGGAACGGGCGATTTTAAATTGAAAATTACAGATATTTAAAAATGTTTTATTAAAAAACTAAAATACACAAAATACTCGTAAGGTATGCCATTTTAGGCTGTGAAGGTAATGTCCGTCAAATGTTCTCCTCCTTTGGCTATTCACTCCTCCATTCTTGAAACAATGTATTACTTCTAGCTGCCTCATGCATTATCTCAACAGGAATCGCTTCAACTTCTTCACAAATTTTCACCTTCAGTTCCTCAACTGTGTGGCTTCGTTCAGTGTAAACTCTAATTTCAAGTAACCCGGCCCACAAGAAATAATCACACATTGTGAGAACTGATTGAGATACTGCATTGGGCAGCTAGCAATATCAAGGTAATATGGTTTCAAGAATGGAGGAGTGCATAGCCAAAGAAGGAAGGCATAGCCAAAGAAGGAGGACATTTGACGGACATTACCTTCACAGCTTAAAATGGCATACCTTTACGAGTATTTTGTGTACTATTTTAGTTTTATTAAAAAAACATTTTTAAATATCTGTAATTTTAGGAACGGGCGCCACCCTGTATTAAGAATTTTATGTTAAAGCAATACTGTTTTTTATTCCTATGTATTTTTGTAAATGCATGCAGGAAACATTTCCAAAAATTGTATGTTGCTGTAACATATAGGGTACGTGCAGATCAAAATTGAAAGATTTTTATTAATCAAAGAATTGTCAAACCAATGAGCTTTTATCAACTGCAAAGTAATGATAGCAATAACAATGATTCAACGAAAATTAAGGGTGAATTGCTAGCGAAAACAAAAATGGCAGTGTTTTTGTTTTTTCTTCAGCAATAAAAAGGAACAACATAAAACAAGCAAACATAACATACATAGAAATAAGCGTCAAATATCGAATCAAATTGCCAAAAGGTGGTATATTTTGGAAACTAATTACTTACACCTGTAGTAGAGCACAGCTCAAAAACCAAACCTTTGGTGGATTTTTGTTCAAATTAAAAACAAATTCGCACACACTGCGTAAATTGTATTTCTCTTGACATTCGTTCACGTTTCGTACAACGAAACAAATATTTGGAAAAAAAAAGCTACTGAATATTTCCAAGATAAAACACACATTTACCTTCCACTCTTATGATATAACTCTTACCGATTCAATTACTTATTTTTCGCTCTATCACTGTTTGGTTTCTCCGCTTTTGCGAAAACACGAGTAAATAAACCGAACAATGACAATTTTTCACAGACAGGTCAGGTCTATATTTGCAACATGTCCAATATGGTTCATATAGTATTAGTATTTCAATTTTGGTAATAAAAAAGCTAAAACAGAACTATTGCACTCTTAATAACAACCATTCACATCAACAGCAAAGTGTAATTCATCAATGACATGATTCATAAGCCAATAATCCAATGAGGAAAGTTGAGCTTGCAATTAATTATTACTAAAGCAGGAACCTACTTGCATGAAGTTATTTAAACTGTCAGTATTTAAACCAATGCACTAAACTGACTGAATATTCGAATACACCCTTAAATTCGCATTTTTGATTTGCTCGTTAGGTTAGTTCCTCAATGTAAATTTGGGTTATGGCAACTGAGACCTGTCTGTAAAACGAATGTGAGGCAAAATGTTTTAAAACCAAGTACGGTATTTCTATTTTTAACATGGATAACTCCATACAATAATGACAAGTTTTCAGTTTTGATTTTTGAAGACCAACTGAAATGCAAGCAAACATACTTATAGTATACTCCGCAGTCAAGAAACCGATTTGCATAGCGAAACAACGTGAATTTAGTTTTAGACTGGAGACCAGGTAACTCTGTGAGCAGTGATAGCGTCCATGGCAAGATGAGAATACACACACTTGGGAAATTTTTTCTCGTTGTCTCTATATAAAGTCCATGACGAGCACACAATTACAGAGCCCTGTCTATTTTCTTTCCGTCTGCAAAAAAGATGACTTGTAGGAGAGTGATATGAAAACATTCGGATCGGGTTCGATGCAGTGATTGATGATGAGTAGATGGCAGGAAACGAAAAGAATTCATACAGGTAGAAGGAATTTGACTTGCTTAGTTTCTCTTGTGACATCATCTTCATTCCTGTCTTCCCAGTAGTAGTAGTAGTAGTAGTAAGCAGACTGAATAACAACAGTATATAGTTGCAACTGACTGCTATCTATCTATACACACGAAATGTTGAGCAAATTGCCCCAAAATCCCTTTTCCTCTCCTCTGAAGTCCTTTTTTTGGAAATGTTTCTCTTTACGTGTCCGTTTTTGTACTTTTGCGTCAACTGACGATTTTTAGGATCTCCTTGGATTTGTACTTGCAAGTACTGACCAGATGGACCAGGATGTTTTTTGTTTTAGAAACACATAGACACACGTAGAGAGACGTCACCATTCCGGCAGAGCCCGAAAAAGTTTCATTTATATTCTGTCACACGATGAGGCCAGTGCAGAAACCACACCTCCTATACATGGCTACAGTGCTTGCACAAACAAAATTGCATTATACCTTTTCCTGTATTGTATCTTTCAGCATTGCAACAGTAAATTGTCATTTTCCAAGTCTATGTTTGGCGATTGGGAAAATTGAACATTTTACAGAGAAATAATTAAAAACCATGTACAGGTCTAAATGCAATTTTGAATGTAGAAACGCTATACCAATCACAGTCTGGCAGTTTGCGACAGGCCCACAGCATTGGCTGATGTGGTACAAGGTTATAAGAGGAAGTGGAGTTATCAGCACATCCTCATCGCGTGACGTCACATTGTTCTCATCCTGGAACGAAATATATCGATACGGGAAAAAAAATGAAAAAGTGTACAAACAAAACGTAATAAAGGTACGTAAGAATCTTTGGGCTCATCATCAATTCATTCAGGCATTCACGCACGCACAAAGAGGGATTGCAGTTTTGGCAAATGTCTGATAACATCGATTATACCGCATATAATTAATTACAATTCAGCATTCGCTTTCCATTCCCTCGGAACGCTTTTTATCCCTTTGACGACGTTTAAATTGATGAAACTCTTCTTTGAGCGCTGGGATCCTCCGTTGCACTTCCACGCTGTCATAGCTGCGAGCTCTACGTGGCATCGGGTAAAAACTAGCATACAATTCACTATCACTCAAACCTTGCTCCCCACTTCCAGGCCCAACACCTCCTGAACCCCTGGAGTCTGATGATGGTCCTACTTGATACTCGGCCAAGGCAGGGCTCACTGTGTCGAACTCGTAGTTCTCATCGGTGGAGACATTGACGTGCAGGGGAGGTCTCCTGGCCAAAGGATCAGAATGACGAGAGGACTCTGCAGGGGTAGGGACGGAGGAGACAGGTTCTGCAGGGTGCTGCTGCGGCTGTTGCTGAGGTGGGGCTAAGAGAGAAGACGAAATGGTTCCCCTGGACGAAGACCCAGAGCTGATCTGATGTGGGGAAGGTTGCAGCTGCGACGTATTGCGGCTCGCGAACCCACTACTACTGCTCCTGCTGGTGGGAGAGTACTCCAGCTCCCCCTGAAGGCTGTTACCCCTCGAGTGGGACACAGAAGCTGGCTTGCTTCCTCTTTCACTGCTACCACGTCCCGAACTAGCACTGGTCACACTCGTATGGCTGTGATGACCGGTGGCGGTGACATCGCCAAACCCTTGAAACGCTTCGTCACTGGTAACCGTCGTGTCCCCCTCGGCCCCGCCTCCTCCGATACCCACAGCACCTCTGGACGCAACTGAAGGGGTTGGTGATATAAGCCCCGAGCTTGGACCGTCCAACCCCGGGGCTTCTGCCCGAAAGGGCCGTTCGGCAGCACGAGTTGCCAATGCTCCACTGCGCACATGTCCAATAGCCTGCTGGAGACGATCCCTAGTGTAGGCTACAGGTCTTTCATCACTGCCACTTTCCTCGTCACTGGGGCTTCTAGTGGCACCTAATTTCACTGGGGACGGTGGAACTCTGGCAACACGGCGATCAATGGCCCTGGGAGGGCTGCTAGTAGCCAGGGGCCTCTGCTGCTGGTCTTCGATGGGAGTAAGGGTTTTTCGGCGGGGACCCGGAGGAAGGGCGTATTCAGGGAGTTCCTGCGGTGTGATCCTTGCTATGGTTCCTGCGTGGAATTGTGACTTGGACGTAGGACCTAATGTTCGGAATCCTTGCCAGGGTAGCACCTGAAGTGGAGCTGCTGAATCGGGAGAGGGAGACTGGGATCTTCGGGGCCAACGCCATGAAGCCGAAGTAGGGGAAGGGTAAGAAGAAGCCCCTTCTGGCCTCCAAGGCACTGATGATGACGAGGCAACAGCGTAATGTTGCTGCTGCTGTTGCTGATGCTGAGGGGCGTAGTAATAATATGGATCTCTAGGGTAGACAGGCTGAGGCCTGGCATGGGGAGGATAGTCGTAGATGATTTCAGCAGAGGTTGACGGCAGGTGGTGGAATTGAGGGTGGGGGTGAAGGTTAGGGTGTGGGGTTAGCCCACTAGCACGAGGTCCGTGGTCGTGTTCGGAAGGCTCGTAATCCTCCTCCTTGATGTACGGCAGCTGCTCGTGGAGGATGCGCAACGAAGGCAGTTCATACGATGGTGAGAACAGGTTGCTGCTGGCTGTCAGGCGACTTGAAACAGTTGTTGGAAACGAACGTTCTGCTGAAGATGGTTGGTGAACAGAACTGACATCAGGCTCGATGTGCGCTGCGCGCCACCGGGCCAACGGACCGGGGCTACTGGTCCGGAACCGGGGATCGCGCGGAGAGTAGATGGTGTGGATCTCGGGCAATCGTTCCCTGGACGCGTGCACACTGAACTCGACTGGGGAGAGCATTGGGGAGAGTTCATCGGAGAAGCCCAAGCCGGACCCAGACCTGGAGCCTGACCCAAAGCCGTACCCAAAGCTGGACGGAATGGCCCGCCTACGGGTCCCATCACCACCTTCCGGCTCAAAGCGTCCGTCCGCAGTGCGGCTGATATAGCCTGCAGGCTGTGAGTACTCCATCTTGACCTGGTAGCGCACCGACTTGGGGAAGCGTCTAGAACGCTCCATAGGAGCGACGTTCCGGGTGTTGGTGTTACGCTGCTGGTTGCCATCCAATTGCTGCCAGACCTTGTCACGTTGGTCCGGTCTTCCTGAGGCTTGCAATCCAAGGGCCAGGCGGGTATAGCGGGTCACTTTCCGCTTCAGGGCACTTAGGTTTACACCTGATATTCGGCTTTCCGTAAATCTTTGGCGCACGCAGAGATAAAGGGGTTATGGCACAAAAGAAAGTGGCTGTCAGGATTTCGACCAGTGGTCAAATGCTCAGTTGTTCCATGCAGCGAGAGAAAAGCAATTTCAATTTCCTGCTTCTTGTGTACTGCACCGATACAAGCGCATTAAGTATATTCATATTAAATCTATTTAAATTCTCTCTCTCTCAACGTGATCAACACATTTCATACCTCAGTAGCCAACTGGCAACATCTACTTGTATTTTACACAAAATATTATTCATTTGGTATAAGAGTTACTTTATTTACAAAATACACTTAAAATTTGTCACTATATCGTATATAATCGGTGCTGTACACAAGAACGTCTGCTTGGTTGATACTACGAGATGAAATACGAGTTATATAATCCATTCATCCATTGTAACTCGTACATGAGCATGCAGAAATGTGCCAATTGAGTTGTAACTTCCCACAAAATTTAGACTTGGAAAGTTGGAACAAGCAGTGCATTGTCACGATGAAGTGTCACATCATGCTGGCAATATATTTTATACTTCACCAAGAAGAAGAAGACTTAGTCACCTTCTTCCTTTTTCCTTCGCGGGCAGGTTAAAGTAAAAAAGAAAGACCGAAGAAAGATATGAAGTGAAATGAGCAAATGGAATATAATTAATGAATATGAGAAAAATATCGTATTAATTCAAGCAAATTTAATCTATATACTATCTAATATAAGAATTGAAAGAATTATTGCAAAGTGGAAAAAAGAATACAAAGAGTACTACTAGCCTATTCCGAATTCTAGAGTCGATCGCCATTTTGGCTAAAGTTAGACAGAAACAGAATTGTTTTCTACGAAAGCACGGACAGAGAATCGCTCATATATCATTAGAAACTAAATTAGTTGTTGAAATAACTAGTCGGATTTGAACTTACTTTCGAAGAGGCACAGGGCTTCCTGCTGCACCATGGCCACCGTTTCTCACATCTGTGACCCTACAGGCAACCATATTGTATGCTGCAAATGACATAATGGAAATCAATAAGAACCATGACATTCATCAACATTACACTTAGTACAGCACTTGAAGAGGCTGCTACCTCATGATCATATTTTCCCAACATTTTATTCACGCTTCTGTACCGAGTTTCTAATAAACTCTGTACCAATTCTTCTACTTTAAAATTAAATTTTCATATTGTTCAAAACTAATGTTCACTAGGATGCGCGCTCCGAAATGCTGCGTATAACATGAGCCAATAAAAATGCTCACCCCTTTCTTGTCTCCGCCTTTTGCGTTTGTTGCATATCTTCACTATGCATATAGAAAGAATTATAGCCACGATGAAGAAGAGGATGCCACCAACTACACCAGCAGTGATGGCTTTGTTTTTGAAATGAGCTATGGATATAAAACATTTTAATACTGAGCAGATCCCCAGCAACACATTAAAAATCTCATTGAGCTTACGAGGGACAGTGATTTTAATTGTTGGGCTAGGAGGACCCGTAGCCGTACTGGTACTGGCAGTTACCCGAAAGAAGTAAGTTTTCCCACCCAGCGGGTCTTTGACTGAAATGGATAAATATCACAGAACGAATTTATATTCCAGGATAGTAAACTTATTCTGACAATATAAATTACACCACCAGCATATGAACATAAGGTGCTAAATACTCACGTAGAAAGCTAGTTAAATGTATGAAGCCACTTCCTACAGGTTTCCACTCATTGTCTTCGATGCAAAACTCGACTATGTAGTAGCCTGGCTTGATGCCTTCTGTAGGTGGTGACCAAGTGACTTGGATACCATTGGAGGCAACTGTGGCGTTGACGTTGGTTGGGGCACCAGGTTTCGGACCTGGGGGGGAGGGGGATCCTGGGCTAGCTGAGTACACAAGGAGCACCAACCGGATAGCACCCACGCTCTCCACCAGAGGAAGTAAGACGCTCACGAGCAAGAACGGGGCGTTAATAGGCAAACCAACGAGTCATTACCATTTTCCAATAAAGCTATTATACTAGTAAATACTGCATATACATTAATGTACCAAGACTGTCGATTGATCTTAAATTATTATTACAATGACAATAACTTGATGGTTCCCCCATAGCATTCTAGCAGAAGTCCCCAGTTCCTAACAGCCCGCTTATTGTTATCATGCAGACTGGATGCAAAACGTTTCGTGTTATAGGTATATAAACATGCTAAAAAGAAAAAGACCACATCTACGTTTTTAAAGCTAATAATGGTATAATTGCACAGCATATATTTTTAGGATACATAATCAAATTCTGAAGCAATATGAATGATTTAATGAAAATACAGAATTCATATTGTAACGCAAGATTAACATTAATCAATTTTTAAGCAAATAATTTTGAAATTTCATACTTTGTAAGAATTAGCCTAATTTGCTTGAAAAGTGCTTTTTAAGCCCAGACATATATCAAATTCAGAAATATTCATATTATTCACTACTGCCCCACATTATACAACAAGAACACTTTTAACTATTTTCTGCCTTGGGTATTTGCTTCCTATAGCAGTGCAATATATGGAAAACTAAATTTCAGATTGAAATTTGGAACTTTCATTCACAACATGCATGCAAAGCAATTAAATATATTACAAACAGTATCATTCAAATGTTTGTGAACAATATCGCAGGAAGTATTATTTTATCAATTGTTGGCTTCCATACATTACACACTCAAATGTCAAGTATTTGCGAAATTTTGCTTCACTGCAGTATGCTTCACTATACCATTTGAAATGCTGCAAACAGCACCTGCAATTGTACATTTCTTCAGAATATATCACCGATCCTTTCAACAGAGCTCCATTTCATAATAATATTGAAAGAAAAATGGTCTATGCAGCTATATTGGTATATATTTGCATGTACATGTACTTTGCAGATGCTGCATAATAACATCTTGTGAACATGCCAACATGCCTACAACACGACTACTAAAATATAGGAAGAAGAACAGGGAAGAGTGAGAAGAAAACCTACCCTCTCTCACTACGGATGCATAAATGAGCAAAATGTAGGCGTTATAAAACACAAGGATTGCAACTGTATTTGACCAGTCAATCGCATAAGCAATAGCACAACACTTTGCAGATGACAGAGATAGCTCATTGAATTTCAATAGTAGATATAACAAATATTTGGTGCACTTCAAAGTGTAAATCCACCACCGACATCAACATCAACATAAAGTTAGAATTACAACAATATTGAAGCTTAACCCAATTTAAAAGCCAGCTATAGAGCACAATATAAAGTTCTTAATGCTAGCTGCATGAAAGTTAGTATATAGATAGAGAATGTAAACATTGTCTTACCTGACGGCCGGACAATTGTGGGTATGTATGTGGAGCCGGTGGAATCAGTTGGAAATACGGGAATACCCGAAGGGTCAACCCCTGTAAAACACATTCAAAATAAGTTGTAAATATGAATCAGCAACCCCGAAATCAATTTGTCCAACATCGACAAATCAAAACATCGACTTTTCAAATAATAATCAGCATATCAAAACGCAATGAAAATCAAAATACGATAACACATCATGTACGGATATAAACAATATTGGACCTTGAGAACAATAAATGTTGGTGATGTGATGTAAATAGGGAGGGAGGTTGAAGAAACAAAAACTTGCAACAAACTCCTATTTTAATATAATGCTAGAGATTAACGAAGTTCTAATTGTTTAAATCACACAAGGAACCACATTTAAGCAAGGAATGTGACCAATGTGACTGTAACAGGTCCAACAAAACAAAATTGCATTTTGATTTGTCGACATTTTGACTATCAACGTTTGACCTGTAGAAGTTATTATTGTTGAAGTTTCAATAGCTGCTTCATTCTTACTGGCGGTGGTTGCTTGAACGATTGGACTGAACATGCCATCACCCAATTCGTTCCTTGAGAGCACTTGGAAGTCGTATGTGGACTCGGGGATCAGATCGTAAATGGTGAAAGTTGTAGCTCCCTCCGGCATCACACGAATAGTCCTCCATTGGGCATCCCCTCGATTCACTTCTCGAAACCTACATTTGCCAATAGTCAAAACAACAAATAAATGTTCACTGTGGCTAGACACACTTAAAAATACACATCAGCGATAAAACAATGATAAAATGCCAAAAGCTAACAAAAATACTGCACAACATCTGCACAAGTTCACACTAGTTGCCATGGTGCACAGCAGAATATGTAATTAATTGGCTATCAAATATATTGGCAGTCAGATGTTGACTATTCCGGTTTGGAATATATGGCAGTATATGAAACACAATAATATGCATTACACGTATTGAAATGTTATTACATAGTTGACGACATACCATATGACATAATGCTGAGTGAATCCACCATCATAAGCTGGTAACCAGGTGAGTGTAGCTGCCCAAGCACTTGTGTTCACAGAGACGTTGGTTGGAGCATGAGGCGTTGTACCTTCGCCAGAAGGGGAAGAGGACACTTCGGCCATTAGCGGCACCAGAGACATCAGCGAGCAATCGCCAAAAAAAGCTTACTTTCGACTATAAGTAATGAGCTGGTCACGAGTGTGGCCACTTCATTGTGCACGACACACTCGTAGTAACCGTAGTCACTTTTATGAAGGTATTGGATGGTTATGTTTCCTCCTCTCCTTTGCGTTCTACCGCGAGGCAGTCGAGCACCATCTGTCTGCACAAAATAATAATATCCCATAGCAATCAATACTGAAGTCAATTCTGCTCTTGTACTCGGGTTTAACGTTTTTTTTTTAAGGTTTCTCTCGAATTTCATCATGCTGCCATCAAGAAACCGTATGAATTTCTCTGACTAGTCATGTCAGATATCAAATTTCCGCAACTCGTGGCAATTAAGTGTCAAAATACATTTACTACCTACGTAGGTATAAGGTTCATGTAATCAACAAAGAAAATGAGATATTCGAGAATTTGTCTGATAAGACAGATTAGGCAGACAATACACAAATTTATATATATTTAATTAAATTCTGGTGAGTTTCGCATCATCTGATCTTCACAATGATGTCTAATTAAAGCGCAATCAACTATGTTTAATACGCAATTTCTTACTGGAAGATGGCCGGCTATAGTTTTACACAAATTAATTAGCATAAGATTTTTCTGTGTAATGTACACAAGGAAATATATTTAAAGTAAGTGATACGATGGGTAATAAATATTCGGATCTCATTTCAAGGGCACTGTTAACATACTATTATAGATGAATGCATAATAGGCTTTGTATCATAAACAAAATGTAAAACTTTCATTATGGTCCAGTTGAAATTCAAACACATGTGTCCTTCAGTTGCCATGCACAGAACTCAAAAACAAGGAACTTACTCTTCGCCAGCTGATATCTGGTTTCGGATTTCCTTGAGCTTCACAAGGCATCTGCACTTCTTTATTCAAAGGGACCTGGTAACTATCTTTTGGCTTGATGACAAACTTTGGCGGTTCTGTGGGTGTGATCATTAATTTGTATTGTTTATTACATTTAAATTATTGCAGAACTAAACTTCCAGGGCGCATTTTGCAATCCTTACTCCTATACTGAGTCATTAAATTTAATAACAACGATACTCTGAAGGTTATTAATCACAAAACTACAATGCATAATAGGAAGATAGGGGAACAGCTCAACATTGAATATACCGTTTGTTCATGCGTATGTATCTGGTTATTTTAAACAAGCATTTAAAAATGTGAATATGCATAATTCAAAAGACAGTTATCATAAATAAATGATAGGGTGCATACCTCGCACAAGGACTTCCATTACCCCAGAAGAGCCAGCAGTCCCATGAAGGTTATATGGCGTGCATGTGTACCTTCCTTGATGATCATGAGACACCTGGATGGAAACAATCCAAAAAATCAATTGCATTAATGTTTCACTTACAAGTTCACACATTGAATAATTTAATGGCAACTTACAGTCTGGAAAAGCAATGACCCGTTAATGAGCACTGTTACCCCATCAACATTTTGGGGCTCAAAAACACGCTTGTCCTTGGTCCACGTGAGGAACTGAAATGGTGGATTGGCTTCCACGTGACATCGGAGGATCCCGGACAGACCATACGGCAGGTACTGCAGGGTTGGTGTATAAGTGACACGTGCTGGATCTAAAAATGCCCCCAATATCATTTGAAAGCTTGTTTATATACAATTGCAGTGATTCCTGTTATTGATTTACTTACATTCAACGTCCAGGTGAGCAGATGCTGATTGAGGTGTTCCAATGCCGTTGCTCACTTCACAGGTGTACTTGCCAGTGTCATCAGCAGACAAAGGATGAAGCAGCAAAGTACCATCACTCCTCTTTGCCGCCCTCGCATTCAACCATGATAATTCGTTAATTTCGATGTCGTTCCTATACCTACATTTCAAGATATACACATTAGTACAGCTCGGTACTCTTCAACTTTTCCTATTCTGCAAATAATGTTGGTTGCATATAATTCATTAACCGACTGGACATTAACAAGTAACTGACTGTAGACTGCACTTGATGAAAATGTTTCACTCACCCTACAGTCTTTATAGTATATACCAGTGATAAATGGAATAACTTTAAAGCCCAAGTTTCAAATAATCAGATCCACTTTCTTACCACTTGTAGGTGATATTGCCTGGCAGGGCTTTCGCTTCGCAAATGAACTCTGCTTTGTCACCTTCCAGCTTGGTTAGGTTATGCGGCGGTGTAGTTATAACAGCTCCTCCTTCATTCGAGGAATAAACAGTATTTTAATATCGTTTGCAACATAATGTAGTTATAACAATATATTAAAAGGCACCTGCGATGATGACTTTTGATGTGTGAGCCGCATGACCTTCACCGTTCCGAGCCTCACATGTGTATTCCCCAATATCTGTTTGACGAAGATTCGTAACCCTCACCTCATGGCCCTTGTGGTACAGTTGGACGTTCCCTGAAGGCTCTAAGGGTTGGGTATCCTTCCAAAAGAAAGACACAAGTTAATATGTTACAGTGAGTACAGAAATACAGCAGTCAAACATTGCAATAATAATTAAAGCCCATCTTGTCATTAATAATGGCAAGAGTGATAACAACAGATGACCCAAATTAAAATTAAGAATTTACCAAGAGGCAAAGTTAGTCAATTCTTTTTAACGTCGAATGGCAATGCCAGCAATAATTTCTCATGCATGTTTCTGGAAATGGTCTTTGTTCTTCACTAATTCAAACAGTAATCATTCCATGCAAATACAATACTTCATCCACCTATTCAAATAAACAATAGAATCGATATTTTTGTTATATTCACCTTGTACCACAAAATATCGGGTTTCGGGGTTCCTTCAGCTTCGCACAGCAAAATCAGGCTATCTCCAACTTTTACGTAGAAAATTTCCTGTGGCGTTTGTATGAACCTTGGTGGAGCTGAAAGAACAAAATTCAACTAATTGATGAATGAAGAACAACTTGTAAGTACAGTAGAGTAGGTCATTCATTCTTTGCGCACTGAAAGTTGCTCCAACCTTCATATCATACCAGCAGAATTAGAAAAGAAAGTCTTTAGATTATCAGGAGTAAGCAATCTGGCATTTCCAAAACAGAGAATGTATGTAGGGATGTAGGAAAAGGAGAGATGAGGGTATATAGAGGCAAGTGAAAGATAGAGAGAGAGAGGGGCACATGCACTCAATTTTAATTAACGTTGGGGAATTACGAGCTGCGTTCTTAACTTGAAGACTAAAGCTCTTCATTCGCGGGTCTTAAAAGTAAACAACGACTGCGCCAGCTCTTTGGTCGGATCGCCAACATCGATCCAATCTCCCTGCCTGACTAATTCAAAGTCATTCGTACTTTAATACAGCGAACAAATCATTTACCAAGTAATGTTGACGAACATGGAATACAAGTCAGCCTCAAATAGAAAGTCACACATATGGGTAAAAGCAGTAAAAGGCAAAGAGCGATTCACACATTTCAGTGCAGAAACCAGTTTCAAGATCAAGGACAACACCACATTCCCTGGTTTTGTAATGAGTATATTTTATTGTAATCCAGTTCAAATACCAATTCTCCTGAATTAAATGTTAAAGGGACAGTCCACTCTAAAATTTTAAAAATACAGAATATTCTGGGGGCAAAACTATAGAGAAACAAGGTA
>JAQFZQ010001119.1:0-22153 GCA_034696005.1 Glomeris marginata
TGTGACATCACAACTACTGTTGCTAATGGCAACATCACATTCCTACAGGAAAGTTTGCTCATGGAAATGGCCTCATATGTAAACTCATGAGTGAAGCAAGTGGTTAAACAAAATTATTTGGGAGAATTGGTAAGAAGATATTAGTTAGTATTGAATGTGTTTTAAAAGAACTAATATACGACGTTTTGGTGAATAACTTTCACCATTTGGTTTATTCATGGTTTTGCTTTGTCTGATGAGTTTCAAAATACCTTACAAAGTAATGTCAGTTCAGATTTAAGTTGGGCATTTAAAGTCGGGATTTGATGAATACATGTTGGCATCTTCGAAGTGTTGAAAACGATTGAATTTTGCATCCACAATGAAAAATGCAGCAGCATTATAGTGAACACTTGGTAAAAACGTGGCCTTCGAGTCTTTGCTTCCGTTTTCTCTACCAAATGACCTTGGAACGTGATCAGAACCAAATAGTAACATGGTTATTGGAAGAGAGTTGTTGGTGCCAAAGCCATGCTGGCCTGGAACAATAGTCCATTCCTGCATTGGATAACCAGGCACTAACTCATCCATGATCTATTGTTCTCTTATACTATAGCCTCAACATTTCATCTATATACAGTCCAATCCTTTATCTCTATATTTCCTAAAATCCTCAACCCATTCCACTCGTCTACCACCATCTGCATCATGAGTAGGTGTCATCATTTTCAAACTTAATAACATTTAACCTACTTTCCCCAGAGAAGTGCAAAATAATGTAGCTGAAATGGCTGACATATATTTTTAATGACTGAATTAAGATCTGTATCATCATATCCCCTCCAGTGAAAAATACCAGTTTTATAACTTTGTATAGTTTATCAATGTTTAATACAAATACTTATTTCAAAGTGATCTATATAAACTTATGCAATGGAGGCAATTTGATTGCAACTCCACCACTGAAAGGAAGTGACCGAGTTTGGCAAGAAAGGATTTGTTGTATTCACTTGCTGAACATTTTAAGTGTGTTGCGATTTGTGAACCCTACTCAAGATGAGATTAACACTGATTGATACCATTCTCAGTGGAGTACATGGATACCCATGTAATATAAGGCACTTTTGGCTCAACAATAACTATCATTCACTCTGTTGCAAGACTGGAGAAAAACTGGAGATGCAGATCATTATTTCTCATAGCAATAATGCTGTGACATATTCTTATTGCCTTTCTTGGAATGGCTGCTATTCTGTGAATCAGTCCTCTTTCATCTCTTTTATACTTTAAGCCAAGGCTTTAAGCAATCTAAACTTGGATTTCAAATTACGATGCGTCAACAGGAGCATCTGTGACGTCATGCTTTTATTTACAAGGATTTTATGCCTGTTGTGACACATTGTGAAATATTACTTTTTAAAGCCACATTTTTCATTGTGCTTACGCACTGACATCTAGAAGTAAACAGCGTGTTTCTTGCAGTTATTGCTTTTTCAAAATAAAAGACCCGCAATTACTTATATTTTATGGGTATGTAACTGCTTTCTTTCTATGTTATGTGGTGCATGTGCTCATGCGGCGTTTCTGAGGAGTGTTCTTTGGTGAGAGCACTTGTCTAAGCGATGGCAGTTTCATTATCGATTGATGTGGGGTTTCATTTAATTATGGTCCATTCCGAAGATATGATAAGTATTGGACGAGGTTGTAAAATATCTAATTAACAACGGCTGCTGCTTGGTGTAAAACTGAATGAATACTACTGCTTGTTTAATTAATTATTTTTGTATATTATATGAATAGTCTTTCATTTGGCTTCCCTATTTTATAAACACCATACATGATGTTATTGTTCAATAAAACAGTTTTACTCTAGCAATTTTAATTTACATTTGGAAAATTTAAATTACAACATTGAATTAATGATTTTACTAAAGTTAATATTACGTTGATTAAATGTTGATGTATAATAAATTAATGATTTATGTGTGCTAAGGTGCTCTGTGTCATTTCCATACATACTTAGACTGAATGATCCCATAAAGTTGGCTTATATGATACTGAAGTGATGTCATTGAAAAAAATTTAACATTTACCTAACATATCCATTTTTATTGTTCCTTTATGATGATAACTATAAATGTTGTGAGATAAGAAGATTAAAGTTTTTGAAGTATGCATTAGGGAAAAAGAGATAAACTGCTTCATGTAAAGTAATTTTCATAGCAAATAACGTGCAGAAGTTTAATTAGGAAACTTGAAAATATTCAGACTTAAAAAGAGCAATTGAAAACATTACTTATTCGTTCTGTTATTTTATTGTATTTTAATTGGGAATTTTTATCGACCGCATTGATTATTTCCTGCATGCAATTTAATAATTACTCACGTCACAAAAATGTAGCATATGCAGATGTTGCATATAGTAGGAATGAAGGTTTTGCTGGGAGGCATTAGAAAAAGTATGCTAGGGAAAAATAATTTCACATGGGAGGCTTTGAGTCGGCATAATTGAAATATTTTTTGTATTTTCTCGTGTATTTCTTGGTCCCCAAATAATTGTAAACGTGCTGTTGCTGACAATCAAATGTGGCCTACATATAGAGTTTTGAAACGCCGCCATAAATTGGAAACAAATTGCTAGGTTAAGAATGAAATTTTTAATGAAATTTTCAGAATGTAACAGTAACGCTTTAAAATTCGCAATGCATATACTATAATATATCACATACAATGTGTGTTTTAAAGAAATCCTTTGGCAATAGAAGTTGTCATATTGTCTAATATTTCCCATTTCCCTTGTAGCTACATATTGTTGGTTTTATTGATAAGGGGAAATTGGTCTGATAGAGAAAAATTCAATAAATACATTGTGCAAATACCTTAATTGCGAGAATGGTTATATCCAAATTAATCGCGTCTGGTATGGCAACTGATTGGTAGCTCTATTATTAGTTTGTGTACACTGACCAATGAGGGATTACTCCTTCATTTGCCCCAAAGGTCTCATCTCCCTTGCACTTCCTCCATGCTGCAACTTTAGATGCGGTTTTAGTATAACTGGAATTGACTTTGATAACTGCTGATTTTTCTTTGTAAGGAACATAAATCCAAAGCTGCTTCATTCAACAGTTTGGTAGACAACCATTATGCAAGCAAGTGGAAAACTCATAGGGAATAAAAAGTACCCAAATTCTGGCTTAAGCAATGCACAAAGTAGATTTGCATCCAGTGAATGTCATTATTCATTTTTGTTGATGTTCCCTGGAGAGCATCCCTGAAAAATATTAAAATATACAGAATATAGATTGCTTGCAAAGCTCTTGTTTAAATTATTTTATCTATTCCAAAAAGATGCAGCTGGTGCGTGAATCAAAACAAGTTATGGGAGTTGGGAATGGTACACCTGAATATGAAAATATCCCTATTTTTAGGATTGCAATAAATAAAGGGGTAAGCGGCCTCTATGTGCAATAACAACCATGGGATTTACTCGCATTTTTTCTACTGTATATACCCTTCCATATTGGAAGCAGTGTTCATACATTGGTACATTGAACCTGGAATAACAATGGTATGCAATATATAAAAATGAGAAAATCCTAAACCAATTGTCACCAAGTATGAAATGTAGGTTGGCCATATATGTATGGGTCGTATAATGATGAGGATTGTGGTGGTGTGGTTGGATGATGCAGAAGGCTGCACAGGAGATTACTTGTGGGTGTCAGGGGAACTCTTACAGAACGGGCATGGCCTGCTCAATTTCCCCGGCAAATACTGAATCTTTCCCATGTGTATTCTCCCACATTGTCACCTGGTAAAATGGAGACTAGTCTTGGATATCAATGCACACCTATATGATGTTCTTATATGCAATCCAATTTTGGTGGCTTTGTGAATTAGCCTTTACGATTTTTCAATTAAACCTAGTAAGAGAAACTTGTGTTTCATAATTATTAATGGTTCTTTTGGGAAATGAGTGCCTACCCATGTTGCAATCATATCAGGCAAAATTAGGACAACCAAAGTGCATGGGAACCTTGAGATGTTGCATTTGTTTTATGATAACTATCCTGGGAAATTTGCATTCATAAAATGAGATGAGCAGTTGCCAAAGGCGATGAGCAAATGTAGGGCTGACAAGATTGCATGTTCTGAGGCAGTGTAATAATACCTAGCCTCTAAATCAGTGTAACACGAAATATGATCCAGTTAATTGGGGTTAAGGTATTTCATTGTGACTGGAATTGGAATTGAAGTAAGATTGTTATACAGAAGTAACACTTGTTGTATTGGTTTATCTCGCTTTGTACATTTGTGACACACTTTAACACCATTTAATTAAAGTTGTCGATGCAGAATTGACAGTAGCCTGAGGTTATTGTGTAATCGCTGAGCTATATTACAAGGATGGGTGATTAATTTAGATGGTGGGTTCTGGTACACTGGGTACATTGAAATATAAGTACAATAAGTATTTTGATCAGTTGAGTATGTATAGTATGTGGTTGTTGCCCCCAAATATTGTATTGTATATTGAAGGACATGAATGCGGTTAGATGCGATTCATGCACACTGCCAGTTAGGCCACACCCCAATCTCCATTATAATGGAGGTGACAGCCTTATCATATGCATGCGCATGTAAAGATGCAGCACAGCAACCGGCTCATTAGTGGACAGAATCCTTGCAAGTGGTTGCATGCAAACACATGGACAACCCTGTGCATCAACATGACCTCTGACACAACGGTTGCCAATGGTGGTGCAGTGGACCAGTGAGTGGACACCATCTTTGGTCCAACTGAAAGCAGATTTACTAAATTGTCACCGAAAACAAGTTTAGGTGGCATAAACTGTTACACGAAATTAGATTTAGGGTTTAGATGGGCACATTGACTCCAATAAAACCAGTCGTCACAGTGCTTAACTCTTTGAGATTGAGTTTTAGTCAGCTCTCGTCCTAAAACAGTTGTTTCTAATCAGCCTTCCTCATAAAGGAGAGGTTATCCAGATCTCACAAATGGAATAAAGTCATAGCACTTTCACATTGCCAGGTCTGCCTATATATTTCTCAGTTATAGCTTTGCTACACTGAAATGGAGTTGCTTGCACATTGCAAGTTGGTCACTGCACTACAACACGCATGTTTCATGCATTTTATGCACGATTCTACATAATGCTTTTGTAAATAATGTACCTAAGTATCAGTAAATACGCCCTCTGTGAGAATTTTTTTATTAATTTCCATGTTGCCTTAATAATATAGCGTGCTCAGTGCTAACAACACCACAGTGGCGGGGATAATTAATTATTGTTAGCAGCAGAAGGAACAAAAATACCCTGAACTTTCTTTCCTGTGATCGTCCAACCAATAAATCAAAATGAGGACATTAACATTTGCACTAACTGGACGTGCAATGTCCTTGTAATTGCCTTGGGCAGCTGGCCTAGGTCAACACATCTATTGACATAGTGCTTCTTCTGCTTCAAAAATTGATGTAAAGTAATATACTACTACATGTTTTAGGTTGGTTCTTTCCACTTGGAAATGTTGAGTAGACGAAGCCCATGGGAGGTTCTAAAATGATGTATATTGATATTGGCACATGGTTGAATGTCCGCATGAAATATGGTTTATGACTTCTCGTCTGTTAGTAATTAATGCTTATCGTGCTCCTCCCTTTTGTAATCATTGTTAGGCTGATAAACCAATTAATAAAGCAATGTCTTTTATTGCAGGTATCCTTTCATAAATGACTGCATAAATTTTAAACTGATTTTAAACCACTTATTCGAATGTCATGTACTACATCAAAAGTGTTTAATTGCAATTAATAATTAGATTATAAATACAATTTACGATAGGTATTGCGCTTTAACTTAGATTATAGGTATATTATTAACATTTCCAACCTGCATGTGTTAATGCCTTATTCATGGTTCCCGGGTATTAAAACGTAGTGAAATTCTACTGTTTAAAAAGTGATTAATACTGAATCGAAAGGGTGGGGCGCGGGAACCAAGTGTTTTTGAATTGGCTAGTACTCGGCCGATAAGTAATTATAAGGGAGGGTCGAGATGCAGGTGGCAATCCATTCCTCGGCTCATAGCATTTCACTTTCAGTTGCCATCCAGTAATCAACATGGCCCCACGGAGTCCAAAACTTTGTGTGTTTGCGTATGATTGTTTTGCGAGGAGCAGCAAGTCGATGACTACTGTCTGTTCAGAGAAAGAATCAACATGGGGGGAGTCGTTTCAGTGTGAATACTATACGTCATTACCTCTCTTCCGCGAATAGTTGAATCCTCACAAATATGGAACTGTCGTGATGGCATCGTATATTCGCCCTAAAACGACTCCCCCCCCGTGTTGATTCTTTCTCTGAACAGACAGTACAGTTCAATGGGAGTTTAGCCGTTTTTGAAATATTCAGTGTTCTAGATTCCATTGGGCCTGGATGGCAACTGAAAGTGAAATGCTATGAGCCGAGGAATGGATTGCCACCTGCATCTCGACCCTCCCTTTCTTATTGGCCAAGCACTAGCTAATTCAAAAACACTTGGTTCTCGCGCCCCACACTGTATTTCACAGGTTATGTCACATTCTGAACGAGTTCGTTCATTTTAATCTTAATATTTGTATACCTTTAGATAGGTAAATTACAGTTATGAAGCCTGAGGTAATCAACACATCTTACCAGATCGAGTGCTTATTAATCATGTATTGTGAAAATATTTGAAATGTGCCTAATGAAATATCATACCAGGGGCTGTTGTTTCATAGAGCATTGTGGTGCAATTTAATTAACAGCTAGCGTATAATGTTGACCACAAGACCCACAGTCCTCGTGAATCTTAGTCCATGCACATTGCAGATTTGCATTTATTAGTGAAGTTGCGCGTAGTACTTTTATAGGGCTTACAGTATTTGCCTTACTATAGCTATATAAATAAGACGGCGATTTCGTTCAAGCTGCTCAAAGTTTTCTGAAAAGTTGCTGGGAGAGATCAATACACAGTATGTACAACCAGATTCATGTTCCGATTATATTGACATGAAGTCGCACTCAAGATGTTGCAATATCGTTTCCATGACGTTCCATGATAAAACGTTTTCCTAACAAAACCTTTTGTATGCACAACCTGGTATGTATGCAAAACTTCCTTTCAGCAAAATTTGTTGAATTTCATGTAAAAAAAGAAACAACAACATTAAATTCAATATATGCATGAAAAATTTTTTTTCCTGTATTGGAATGACTTTTCTGTTACTGATTCTCGTAGGAATGATGCCTTTAATTAAGTATAGTGGGATATTGAAATTGAGCAAGTGGTAATATGAACTGAATAATAATTTTGGATATTCTAAGACATCGAGGGTCTTCAAGTCTGTGGATCATCAAATGGTAACTTTTCCATTTCTGCAAGTTAAATTGTAGTGTTTCTAACTGTGCCAAGTAGTTGTTGAAATGAGGGCCAAAATGCCAGACAGTAATAGTTTTAAGATGTTATTGCGTTCGTGCCATTTGAGTTCAGCAAGTGCCTCTTGGTAACCATTTGTTCTGAATTATAGGGTGATATCCGGCGAATACTTACCATCGTTTTTCCTCTTTTTTACTTTTTATCAAGGACACTTTCAACATTGTTAAGTAATTTTCACGTTTCATTTTGCACAGTTGTCGCAAATCTCCATTCATCCCTAATCACGCACATTCAGCAGCAAATTTGTCAGGTCCAAGTGGCAACAAATAAAAATACTATCCCATACATGTGCAATTCCTACTGGGAATCATGGGAAATGCTTAACATTTTAAGTGTTAGTTTAAAGGAGAAAACTAATTAGTACTATATTAATTTGTATAGCGAAGTTTCGGACTGATGACTACAATTGTCATGGGGATTCAACCAAATTTATTTGTAATGTAATAAGAAAAGCTCTTCGATGTGGGTCGATATATGCAGAACATGCATCAGAATGAATTCCACAAAATGAACTAAAATTGAAATATCGGAGTGAAAAATAACAAAAATGAGAAAGGATTGTAGTTGTGCCCTTTATTTGCCTTGCATGCACGGCTGAAATAATGTTCAAATTCTATTAAAAATGTGCAATTCCGAAATATTACTACGAAGATTATTGAAATCGGTTGAATTTTATTGCTTGCATCCTATCTGATACAGCATTTTTATTGTTGCTCTTTTTGAAATAATAGGGAGGGCAATATGCTTTATATGGGCGTGCCTTACACTACTTTTATGTTCTAAATTAATTAATGGAATGTATACTTTATGGGAATGATATCATGTGACCAGTATTTAAAATCAGAAGTGTACGGAGCATAATTTGATTAACCCAAACAGCTATAAAAATGGAAAGCAATAACCGGGTTTTCTTTTAAAATACAAAGCTGTTAAAATGTCAAATGTTAATTAACAAAATGTCTAACATGTATCTTAATTAAACTATTTTTCAAAAAATATTACCTTATATGCCAAAGTGTTTCTTGGCCCTAGACAACATTATAGTTCATTGCTAAGGTCCTGTTTTCATGTTTTTGACAGCATCGTAATTAGAAAGGAAGCAAACTCCGTTTTTAAATGATATATACAGAACTTTTGATGCGCCCCACTTTCATTGTTCTGTCATTGGCTGAAAAAACGTTCGAAAAATGGCGTCCTAAGTGGGAAAACTTGTTTTCAGCCAATCGGATTGCATAATCTTCCCCACTTCAGCCTCCATCTTGGCAATGGGAGGTGCTTAGTGAAAATGGTCAATTAAACAGATTTAATTTTATCGAGTTTTGCAACATTATAAACATATAGGAAAGTTGTAATGCTACACCAAACAGTTTGCGATAAGAGAATTTCGTTATAAGAAAGGTTTCGTTATAAATGGAGTCGACTGTAGGCCTACTGTATGTCCCAGGGCGTGAGAGCAAAGTTGTTTATATGCAAGACCTGCATGTGTAGTTTACTGTAGAAAATTTTGAGCAGTTTTTATTTAGGTGAGATCATGTTGCCCGGTAGCCTAATTGCAGAAATTGGAGACTCCCTGGAATTTTATTGGATTACAAAAGGGATCGATACGCTATTATTGGCTGATAATCTTGTTCAATTAAGAAATAGTGCACAATTGATATAGGCTTTAGATTGCGGTTCATCAATCAGGTAATACACATCTCCTTCAGTGTGAACGGCTATTGAATTTATTATGCAAGGTGGTTCGTAATGTCGGTGCAGTGCTAATATTTTTTTAATTCCTCACATTATCTCAAAATCAAATATGGCAACATGATCTACGTATTTGGGAGACACTTGCCCATTCATGCTTTTATTATTATGAAATGTGTGCTAAAAGTACCACTCACATTATACTATAATACATCACTTATGGTTAAATTTGGTGTGTTTTTCTGAGTGTGTTTTTCAATTTTATGCATTTTATTGAAGATAGAGGGGTAGTTACAATTAGAGAAATCAACTGATAAGGACATCTATAGCCGATTCCAAATCTGTAAATACTTTGAAAATCGGATGAAACCCGCACAAGCTTCAGGCGTTACATTTTATAAGATGAAAGAAACCCTTCTATTAAAGAGAGAGAGAGATTCTGCCCTGGAGTCACCATGCTATAGTGCAATTTATTTTCTTTTTTAACTTGTGTCAAAGAGTTCAGTAAAGATGAGATGAGTGAATCGATCCCATGCCATGTTGATACAAAAGTGCATGCATGCACGCAATCTCAATGATTTCAGCTGTTGAATTTTATAAAACAATTTACTGGTTAATGGATGATTTATGACATTGGCTACACTTTCATGACATTGACCTATTAAAACGGCATCAGAGAACGCTTTTCTATTATTTAAACCCAGTTGCGGCTCAAGATTTATATAGACCTGGATAGATTTCAATATGGAGTCATGCAGCACAAGCGACCTGAATACAAATAGTGCTCATTATAAATCTCCACTCCCAACCATTACATGTGTTTGCAAAGTATTTGCTAATGAAAATCGACCGCATTTTAATGCGGATAAGTGTGAAAGTAATGTATGCAAAATGTAATATGATCTGGAAGAAAATCTGTGTAGATGTAACTATGCAATTTTTACATAGAATCCCTAATCTTATGTTGCGAACTGTATTTATTCGCATTGACAACATCAACCTCATTGCTCTTTGCTGCCATTATGACAGTCTACCCATAGTACTTGTGGAATTGCTGGCAATAAATATCCAATTGGTTTCACAAATTTAACAATACACTCTGTTCAGTCACATATATAAAGCCATTGTTGGCTCTATGAATGGCTGGATTATCTGCTCTCCTTTTTTTCCTGCCTTTTGGGCTGTGTCCAAAAGTACTGTTCCCCACTTTATGCATTTGCGCCTTGATTCAAAATGGTGTTATTCATGCCAACCAATGTGCACGTTGCTTGAGTTCATCCGATAGAATTGGTGTTAGAAATCACATAATGGAATATGTCATCATACAAACTTTGCATGTCTGAAATAAATGGCTAAAGTTACAACAAAACTTATATCATCTCTATAATGCGTATATATCCCTGACTGCAGATATATATTTTCCATCATGCAATTTATTAGTTTCAATCCAAAATGATGAACAAAAAATTATATTGATATCCAATTGCACAGAGAATTGCAGAGCTTCATATTTATTGTCGTTGTCCTTCCTTTCAATCATAGGCTTTTTTTTCTGTGACTGTGACCGATTGCAGCTTTCTTTACTGCAACATTTTTGCAATATGGTATTTTCATCATAGGCAATAACCTACAATATTAACTACTATATTTTTTATTTCGCATTCTACTGAAAAGATTTAAGATACAAAATTATATATGGGAGGGGGGGGGGCGAAAATTAGGCACAAATAATGGACTTTATTTATGCACAACCCCTTGATAAGTGTAGTACTGTATTATGTGTTAGACTGAGTACATGATATGATTATTGAAGTGTATCATGCACACTTCAGCTCTTTTCTAATGCAAAAATAGAAATGCTTTTAATTTAAACTTGCTGTCAAATCCTGACAAGATTTTCTGGCACTTTTCCACAAGAACTTATACTTCAACTAAAAGCAATATTGTATTGACGTCAAAGGGTTCTGCTTTAAAAAATATATAATTTTTTCATATTTTTACTAGAAATAAAATAGCTGTGCGCCACATATGGCACAGTGGTCATTTCATGGTCTGGTGAATGGATAAATATGGTATCTCAGGATAAACCTTTGTCAAATGATATTGTGGATATTGAATATAGCGATTTGAATTGCAACATGAAACGACTTATTTTTATCTGTTTTAAATTTGTGGACTTCTATTTTATTATTACTTTCGATTCCTTTATACTAATCCAAAATTGCATTGATCGATTTCGATAAAATGTGTAAAAATGGGTCAACAGATTTTACATAACATATTTTATTGCAATTCTCTGCAAAACAGTAGTTTAATCTCTTGTGCAAGTTGCAAAGTACTAAGAATGGAGTCACATACAGTAACTTGTAGCTGACCATGACATGCCCCTCGATTCAACATTTCACAGTTGAAAAGATGGCGGACACTGGTCATCTATTGGTCAGTTAAATTGGTTGAGACATGATGTAATGTTATTGCAATTATTCTTTTATTTTCACTGCCAGGAACTCAGCAATTCACTGGTATATTTATATGGTGAAATGGATTGTAAAATAGGTCTGTCCCAATTCCCCAGTCGGATATTTTCAATGTTAACAAAAAACAAAAATGTCACTATATATCCATTGCATAAACTTCCTAATCTCTTTTTCAGCAGTGTAAAACGGTTTCCACTGCACCCATATTTTATATACGATAAGAAATTATTTGATGTTGGTTATAAACCAAACAACACTTCCAGTTCCTGTTCTGAAGCATATCTGTTAAAGTCATGTAGCTCCCAGTTTAGTATATCATATGGACATGTCACATGGAACGACTGGCATTAGAGGGTGCTGTACTTGGAATTTTATGACATTTTTGGTGAAAATGCCATAAAATCCTTTGTATGCATGGGTCCTTGACCGACTCTACGTTTTATTTATATCATGATATAAATTTACTTCATTTACGCCTACGATGATGCGAAATCGTGTGCGTGTCTGTGAGTTGATAAGGAAACATCAACTCATATAATAAATGCAACAGCGCCATTCTGGTGGGAAACGACCGTACTAAACCGGGGGGATACGTCCATCAATTACCTCGTGTGAAGTTTATTAAGTCACAATATTTTTGTGTTGTACTTTAACAAGAGTATATGACAATTAATATAAAACTCTCCTGTTTAAACTGGATCCATACCTACACATTGATACTGTTAAGCAAAAAAAAGTGGGAGTTTCTTATTCCTTTTGTAAATATTCATTAATAGCAAAAAATTAATTGGACAAGGTATAAAAAAAGGTATAAACTTAAATTTCGTCAGACATTCCTGTGGTGCCACAGGAAATTACATAGTTTGTCCCAAAGCAGTAAAACAGGGTGCACACTTATGTTTACACTCACAGTAAAAAAAAAAACGAAAACAGTTGCAAAGCAATTTAAAGCATTGTGTGAAATTACTTGGGTAAAAGTAGCATATGATATCCGGACAATGAATGGAACAGAAATAACCATCTTATTGTTCCAAATGTTTTGTATATATTGCCTGCTAATGAAATGGTATTCCTATGTGAAGATAATTAATTGACTATCATTAATTATATTTTCAGCTGTTGAACAAAGAGTACATATGTCCCACTTAAATTATGCTGCTGAATTGAAATATGTTGCTGTTGTTATTGATGATCTGAACACTGCAATGCCTCATTACCCAGGCAAAATAAGTTGAGTACCCAATGACTTGCAGAATGAAATACCTAGCAAACTGCTATATATACGTATATACTGCTATTTATAGCCATGCAGCAATATTATAGTGACACAGCTAGAAATAGTTAAATTTGCTATGTATAGTCAGTGCATGACAAATAGTCATATGTGATACTGTTTCTTGCTGAAATTGAAGAAATACTACACTGTTAATGGAAATTATTAGACAAATAACTCGATATACTGAGTTTTGGACAATTTGCACATGGGAATTAACTTGCTTCTCCTAAAACCCGCATGAATTAAATGTGAAAAGTGTTCATTATCCATAAATCTAATTTTTCCAAAAGCAGTTTACAACGCCTGAAACCAACAGAAAATGTGAAAAACATTTGTCTCTTGTTTTTCCCAAATTACAGTCTGTACAAAATATACACTGTATACAAACTTATGCATCTCTTTTCCCATATCATAAATTCGCTTTCTGAGCCTGTAGCAATGTTCGGGGGGAAAATGCAAGCCACCTAGCGTAGATGCTCACAAACAATATCATGTCACTATATTTTCTATATGCTAAGACATTGTGTTGAATATAATGTGAAAGTTGACATCCCTGTTGCATTTCCAATTCAACTATGTGCCATTTTGTATCAGATGGTTCCATCAAATGTTCTCACGAATGAGGTGACATTGATGTCGTCCGACTGTGAATTGTCCAAATCCTCTAGCAATGGAAAAACTTTCATGAATGCAAAGAAAAAATACAACAACTCTGAACGGCTACTAAATTCAATTTCAGCTGTCATTCTCTCTCCTGCAAGTTAAGCATTTTTTTCAGTCTGTGCAAAGGTGAGAGTTGATTTAACCGATCCCATACGGAGTTGTCGGTATGCTGCATATGTGCAACATCCAAAAAAGTTATGCTTTAAGTCTGTGAAGAATCTGCCTATATAATACCTGACAGCCAGCTTTCGCAATATATACCCTATAGTATACACAATTTTCCTTCTGCAACAGCCTGAATCAGAGTTTTTGAACCTGCACAAGTGTATGTAATCTTACAAGAAGGCTGTGGAATTTGTGAAAGACTTCATTTGCAGTTTTGTTGCATGCAGAATTGCTTCGTAATGCTGCATGAAGAGGTTTGTCAGTCTCTGTGAGGTAATAACACATTTGGTTACGTGTTTAGTATACATTTTTGTAAAAGCATCTTGGAATGCTTCACCATTTGCATGCAGATATGTCGTATATCTTCTACTTAACTGCATATATGCATATACAGGAGATGTGCAAAATTTACATCAGGGAGCAGCACACCATTTTTTCATAAGCTGACTAAATTACTGTATGTAGCATGTTTATTTATTTAGTTGCAAAAGGAAATTGTTGTAAAAGAGAAAATTGTGAATAGTGGTATAGGCTACTATATCAGTACAGTATACATGTTACAGTGAGTTTTGCTCAGTCAGTGAGTTTGGCTAATAAACGCGTTTTCTCCATTAAATATTTTTTTTTTTTAGAAAAACATCCTGAACATAAAAGGACCGCAGTGTGTCAAAACGTATTTCAAACTAGTTTTGGTTAGGTTAGGTTAATTAGTTTTCTCTCAGTAACATATGATGTAACTCCGGTAACAAGTGCGTTATAGGTTACCGATGCAAAACTAACCTAACCAAAACTAGTTTGAAATACGTTTTGACACGCTGCGGTTCTTTTATATCCACTGTTGTTTTTCGAAAGAAAAAAACGTTATTTAATGGAGAAAACGCGTTTATTAGCCAAACTCACTGACTGAGCTAAACTCACTGTAACAATAGATGTGCGCCATTCATGCAGCATAAAAACTGCATATAATTAGGCAATAATCTCCTATGCTAAATTAGAGACGTTTACTTTGAATGTAAATTGGGTATATTAAATTCACATTGTCGTGCGCTGACACGTTTCGCATCCATTTAAAATGACAGTCAAATACAAATTACCAAATGCTATTGTTTCCCATTAGATGACGTGAAGCAACCATGTGGCTTATTTATAGCTGTTAATTTTCCTTGACAGTTATTTCCTTTGACAGTTTTAATACTGAAGGTGTTGTTCGATAATTAAGTTTGAATGTAATTAAAACACGCAGTTATTTAGCAAATGAGAATATAATTGGGTCTAATATTTTCAACGAATTGCATTTTACCTCTTATACCTCTGCAGTGGTGTACTTACTATAAACAAATTCGTGTTTTAAGTAAATTACATTGAGAATTTAATCAACTGGAAAGCGTATAAGGGGAGGTATTTGCATTTTTTATTCTGTTGACCTAGTAGCGATACAGAAAATTGCTAAAGATATATATTCCCATAATACATATAGAGGATTACATTTGTAATTCATGGTTTTGTTGGTGCCATAAAATTCAACCGCCCAACACATATAGCAAACATATGGGTAAATGTTTCCATACATTTAACCGATCATCATGGTGTACTTCACAGAATATCCAATACATAAAAACAAAACGAAATATATAAATAGAGCATGCAATGCTTCTTATTTTTCTTCGATTTTCTGGCAATTCAACGACATTTAAAGGATGTTGACATATTTTCCCTTACAGATCACTTCCCTGTTCAAAAACACCAGGACACTGAAAATGCAAAGTTGGATGGAGATGTTCAATAAAGTGGCTATGGTATAGTGCTCGACTTTGTTCAACAGTTTGACATTGCATTCGCTTAGGGCATTCTGGCCCACAAAATGTTTCACCATATGCAATGCGTTGGAAATCAATAATGCATCACTATAGCGCATTCTGCAGGCTAAATAATGTAGGCTTCCCAGCATGCAAAGTACAATATCCTGCTCATTATTTAGTATTGAACGTTTGCTCCAATAATTGCTAGCCAATTTTGGAGGTCTAAAACCCATCTCATGTTCAAATGATACAGCTATATGTACCTATAGAGATACTATAGAGTGTAGCAAGTGAGATAAATCCATCGCAATTTAACCATCAACAGCTAGAGCTTTATAGTGGGATTATAGAAAGTTCGTTAAAGTAAAAGGAGCACAAGCTTTAAACACATTTTACATTGGTGTAATTCCGGGTAAGCTTCTCAGATCGCTTTATATGTGTAATCTTGTATTCGGATTGGTTTTATTTATACTCTTGGTTTTACCGACAAAATCATTGAAGCTTCCTAATGTAAAACACGTGGAACCGGACAATGAATACTTAATTCATCCCTAAAAATCCAATTATTAGCTATAAAGAAAAATTGTGTACCAATACTGTATGTGGTCAACACCAAGCAGCTTTTAGTGTTTTTTCGTCCAACTATTTTCTGTCAGTGCACCCTTGCTTAAATGATATGTTTTGTGCTTTAAAAAATTATGCTGGACATGATCTGCAGGGAAGCGTTATTGATGCGAAAATGCAGTTCTTGTTTTTATTGATTATTATAATGGACGTAATGTAGCCTATATATTTGATACTTTTTCTGAGCCAAAGTGCACGGTTGGTGTGTGAACGAGTAACTAGAGAACAATGTTTGTGCACTCTAAGGCAATTTAAACACATGGATGGACACTGGATACAATTATAGTGACAACTCGCACGTGGATGATTGTGTTATTAGCATTAAAAACACATGAGTTAGTACTTAGAGGAAGATAATGAAGAAATACAGCACATGTATGTCTATGTACACTCTAAGAAAAATATGGACAAAATGGACAATTTTGCACCCTTAAGGGAGCACCTGAGGTGCAACTGAGGTGCCAACTGGGGTGCATATCCCTTTTAAAGAACGTACTTGCACCTCATCCATACCTTCATTTCTTACAGTGTACATACACATCATGGCCTATAGCTGCATGCTGCCCAACTGCTCCATTGTGTGATATTGTCAAAAATTGTGCGAGACTGAAATTGCAAGTAACACGTTTCTGGTGGAATCTGATAGCTTTATCGTGGGACTTCCACTCACATGGTTATCATCTAACATAGGTTGTTATTGTTGCACAAGACTTGCTGACCCAGACTTCCTGCATACTATATAAATTTCTTTCCTTAAATTTAGATCAAGGCCGAGCGTACTTCCTAAAAATCACACCACGTGCATAAGGCACAGAGATAACAAATATGGCTGCCAACTTCTCGTTATTGGCAAGAGAAATTTCTACTTTGTAGATAAATATTGCACATCCTGGAGGTATTTCTTCGAAAGTAACTTCATTGAACCAATATCCTAAACTTTGCTTTAGATAAAGGATTTTTTAGGAATAACAACATAATATGCTATACCAAGCGCAGATTAAGAGCTTAAGGGTATATTATTTATGGATATACATTCAAAAATCAGTACATGTTTCATTATTGTACTTATATATGGAGTTTCAGAGATTCCAGTTTGACTGGTGTGGTTGAATTTGTAAGGAGTGTACTTGAACATACACCGTAACAGTGTAAGCGATTGTTCGCCCTGAGCACACTCCTTCCTCTGCACCATTTCGAGCCCCAAAACGATTCCCCTATAGATGGCGGTGTCTTTGGGAAAAAGACACATTACGCCACTCCTGTTGTTTAATTGGTCTCGAATCTTCCATGCAGGCCAAGAGTAACTTGGAGTGTGGAAGCTTTGAGAACTAGTAAACAACAGAGAAGATAAAAGGTGCCACACAACAAAGCTCATTGCTGCTGTTGCTGGTGTTGTGCATGCTGCTTGCACTTGCACTCTCGTTAGTGTGGTATAACAAACAGCGGTCGCTCACGGCTATGTTCATAACCGCGTACCCAGAGGCCAAGGCTAATACAGTGCCGGTAAGGTCAGTGGCACAGTCCGGGCGCTTGAAATGCGCGCACCAGCCGTAAATAGTTAATATAGGAGCCAAGAGGTAGCGTGAGCGACGAAAGGATCGACGTTGAGCAATAAAGGTCCCAACTTCTAATCAGCCTTATTCCAGCCGAATCATTTATTCCGTCTCCAAACTCGTGGTAAACCACGAGGGAGACGAAGTGTGAGGTTTCCGTTGCCAACAGCGAGAAAGTAACCTTACAAATTAAGGTCTGTTCTTGAAATTAAATAGACAGGAACTGTAGTTGACTCGTTTACCTGCATGCTGTCGTCTGTCTGTCTTCTGCATTGTCTTTTATTGACTGATATGCTATCTGGGAAATTCACATGTTTCTATAGGAACAATTAACGTTTTATTTAACCTGTGCAATAATAATAAATTAATTAATTAAGAAATTTTCTGTGTAAGAATTGGGGTCATTGCAACATTAAATGTTTCGCTCTTACATCATTAATTAATTAATCCCATTATACAGTTATGCATGTAGATGTTCTGCTTTATCATGCAACCATTGTTTTTACCAGAAGCTCCAGTGCTCATCCAATTATCTTGGAAAAGTTTTATCTAAAAATGTCTTGCATGTTGATCCAATTTCGATTTATGTTTTAGTACATTTTTAGCAACCAGAACAACACAAATTGTACAAAACTTGAGTTAGTTAGCCTAGGAATTCAAATAAACGTTTGTGGTCTCAGTGCCAGCACCTTATATCTAACACGACCACTGACCCCATAACATGTAATGTGTGTACGTTTGCCCGCTATATGATGTTAAGGAATTTAACACTCCCAACAGACTATGCTTATAATGAGAAATAAATGGTTCCTATGTCTTATGATTAACCAGATTAACTTTCAACATTAATGAAGCCAATTCGCCAAGGGGTCTTAATTGAGCTGAATTGTTGAATGTTAATTCAGTGTCTTTGTGCTGTATGATAAAAAGGATATTTATCGGGGTGGTCCCCATTTTACAGCCTAGCTTTGCTAGGTCACCTAAGCTTTATAAATTAGAAGTGGGACAGATGTATATCGATATAAATCTATGGCTATATACAGCATTGGAAGATTTACAGTGTTTGCTTCTGCCCAAATTCAAGAAATAAATCTGGATCCGTGTGGCTTTGTAGATATCTGCGAATTGCTATTGGTGTGCCATGATTCTGATTGGCCCTAACTCACCAATTTCGTTAAACTTGAGCCTAGTGCAACGCTTACATTGCAATATACGTACCTATACCAAAAAGCTCACATATTGTATGGATGGCTCAGCTGTTGTGTGATGATCGATCGATGGTACTTTTTCTATATTTCATGCTTTTCGATCTTGGTCGGTTCAATGTGGGACCTTGTTCTCGCTGCATGGGCTTGAATTACGAGTAATATGCATGCATACCTATATATTGAGGCATACCATATTCTCTGGGGAAATTGTTGATGTGCATCTATTGCACATTTCAGAAGAATCCTATTATCAGCTTAGGGCTTCCCGAAAATTTCGACCAGAATATTCCTTCCTTTGGATATGCTATCCACTTTCAAAGGTTCCCAATAGTGTACGTGTGAATTTCGGATATTGCATTTGGTATTAAAAGCTATAGGTTTCTTAATTGGTATTACGTGTATATGACAATACATGCATAATCTGATAATTATAGAACACCTGATGGCTATTTGAGTGAGTCCCAACACGTGTAATGCCACTAAAAATGAACCAGTTTGTGTGAATTATTCCAAAGGACCTAATTTGTTTTTTCTATCTAAATCTGGTGTCAGATTTGAGCTGTGTTTAAAGGATTCCGTTTTGGCTTTTATTGTGTTCAATCCGCAAACCAATGCGATCGCAACATTTCTCTGCACAAAAACTCTTGTAACTCCTTAAATACTAAAGTTAAGAGGTTGAAATCGGAAATTCACATCCTCCTTGGCATATAATTAACAATTCGTTTAATCACACTATCAATAGCTGTCCTCGTGTAACATACAGCCTAAAATGAGGGACTCCAAGGTGATGATTTTGACTTATGGGGAAAGTGGAGATGTTGAAAATGTTGGCCAAATGAGAGCTAGATTCTAGGGATAGCTCACGTACAAATCAATATGCACATGTCGGCCTATCAGCTTGTTAGAGCTTTGCAGTTGGGTTGACATGAGCAGGCACAACCTTAATTGTGTTAATCAGGATAAAGATTTTGAGGTGACAATTAATCCTACAGAGAGGAAGGACCAGACTCGACTAATTCGCTAATTCCTTATGCAATACTGAGACAAGATGGAGTACCTATGTCCTAAGGGATTTTGAGATGTGAGTTGCTATTGAGGAGATCAGACCACCATATGCTGTTATTGTTGATACCAGTAATGGGTCTTTTACTTATAAATAGGATAGGTGTTTACATTGTATGCAAAAGTCGACATGATATTGTTTTGCAAACATACAATGTGAAGGGCATATAAAACATTGGTGCAAATTTAAACTCCACTTCTTCTGTGTAGAAAAACAATTCATAACAAAAGACTAGGCTCGAGCAATGGCCCATTTGGTGATGACGTCAGCAATCTAGATCTTCTTGAGAACCAGGATACACCACTTGTTTGCTACAGCAGTGAACTCTTTGGGTACAGGATTTATACAACCATTTCGGTGACAAAAGTAATTTGTTACAATTCCCAATGAATATAACTTACAGTTATAACTACAGATGTAATAATACCAAGAGTGTACTACCAAGACAGTTTATTATTGCCTTCTTGCCAGATAATTAAGCTTTATTCATTTGTGTTTATTAACAAAATATGGCAATAAACATTGTCTATATAATTAGGATTTGTAATGTTTTTCCAGCAACTTGGGTATGACAGAAAGAAACTTAACTTTTGCTGGTTGCAAAAGAATGATTGCAACATTAAAATCTAATTTCTGAATTTGTATGTGTATCTAATATGGAAATATAGACAAAACCATGACGTGGTGTGCTTACCAAATTTTATTAGTGTTGATATATGTATATTTATATAGGGCTTGTCTCATCATTATTCTTATTTTATGCTGAGGAAACTGCAGACTTCCTTGTGCACTGATGATTTTCGTTTAACACGATTGCAAAGTTGAGTCGATCGATATGTCAGATACATTTCGTCAAATAATTTTTATTTCAGAGTAGCTGATGCAGTTGATTTAATAAAAATTGATAAAAATTGATCGGTGCGCGTCGGTAGAACTCATGTTAGTATTTTTGTGACCCAGTCAACTGAAAAGCTGGGATTCGTATATATGATATGTATTTGAAGGATGTCCTGTTGCCTGTACCTATCATTACAGCTTTTCTTTCTTTTGTATATCTACTTTCCAACGAAAATCGCCTGATGAAATGATGCTGATGGTTCAGTGTATGTTCAGTTTGTGATTTATAATAGTACCTACTTTGTAACTCAAGTGGTGTTGGCTTCGTTTGATAAATGATGTTGCTTAGAAACAACTTGCAAACTTCAGATTGCATTAAATACTGTCAAAACCAAGACAATATACAACCTGATAGACACTGAATGGGAAGCCACGAGAAATTGTTTTAAAATGAAATGAGATTTTTACATTTTTATATTGTTAAAAATGTATTAATTATTTTTACATTAGAGTCCTGATGCTGGTCCTTGGTCTAGGCCTGTGTAATCAAACAGGGACAAACTCCCTTCAAAAACCGAAAATTGTTTATTATGTTGCCAGGTAGTTCTGGTAATAGTTGCTCAGTAGTAGTGTAATGTCCTCTATACAATGGAGCTGAATTTACATATGACTGCATGCACTTATATTCCAGTAGGACATTTATGCTATTGTTGACATCGAAACTGAATATATTTCACCAAAATGGCTATAAAAGGCAAAGAGTGTTATGGTGAAAGTTTTATTGTCGTTCCTTATCCTCGAAGGCAAACAAACTGAGGAAGAAGCTTTATGATGTCAGAAGAAAATCTGCAAAAGATAAACCGCAAAGAAATGGTTTATCTGTAGAGATTATGTTTTTTTCCTAGCAGATATAGAGATCCAATCTTTGTATCGGACATAAAAGAAAGTTGTAGGAAAAATATCTGCGATCGTTTTATATGTGCCTCTCAAATATTACCGTTTATTGGAGTGCTGGTAAACATACATTTCGTTGAAGAATATTTATGGGGCAATATCGGAATTCATATTTTAGATCTGAACATTGTGTATGTTGCCATGCATACAACAAGTTGTAACCGAAAATAGATTACTCTATGCAGTGATTAAAAAAACCCCATCCCTTTTATATTTTTAATAAGTTGGCCGAAAATAGTCTGATTATTATTTAATTTAAATTGTAAAATTTGTATTGATCTTTATGTTTTTGATACAGACACAATATTGGGCCTGTTGAATAAAAAATAAGTAAGTGCTTATTCTCACAAAATGTGGAGCACATGCTCCAAATGAGTTGAAT
>JAQFZQ010001120.1:0-22147 GCA_034696005.1 Glomeris marginata
GTTGCGCCAGTGTATAAGGGACACAAATAGCTACTTACAAACCAATTATCAGGGTACCTTATAAAACCCTGTCAGTTAACCTTTAAGAAAATGTGTAATTCTAAAATGGTGCTATCACCTTGTAAAAAATGTTTGAACTGTAAACAATAGGATGATGTTGTATAGGGGAAGAATTTCATACGTAGCTTATGAATAACAGAGATGAGTGATTTATTCATAATTTGTTATAAAAATGCACATATGACATGATAATCCATTAATTATTAGGTACTGCTTGTATTGTCACGAATAAGGAATTAGAGTAGCGACATAACTATTTATTCAGTAGAATCTGAACTAAGTTTCGCATTCATTTACATATTAACATGTTTTTTTATTTATTTATTGTATCAAACAAACAATAATCTCGCATATACAAATTGAGAGGCAATTTGAACGGGGAACAGAACTGCTGCAGAACATGATACATTAATGTGTGATATGTGCTATCTAGATAACCCATATTCAGTCGTGTGGATTGCTGAATTAGCCCAAACAGGTTAAACATTAATATTATAGTAGGTATAACATTCATATGCAAATGCTCGATACGTGCGAAATCTAAATAACACCATATGTTCGAGTTATGAAGAGATTGATGTGCTGACATTATAACTGCTGATGCACGTTTGCATTGAAAAATTGCACGTGCTGCATGCAGTTAACACCAGAAATTGCCAGTTTCCAAAATATATGGACCGGTGAGTCGCCATTTGCGACACAATAGAGCGTGCATAAAATAGCAAAAAATTCCGGATTGTGAACTAGGGTTGCGGGAATTTCAATTCCGAAGCACAACTTTTTTGCTTTACTTACAGTTTATTTTTATTTGTTCTGTCGTGAAAGCTGTATATGACGTGATGCATAACTGAGATACAATATTAAGTTGCGCACGTCAACTGGATGGATGAATCGATAAAGAGCAATGGCGGCTGGTCTGTTGCTTTTGTAGCAATTCTGTCTTGCAGATGATGTTTATGCAGTATTTTACTATATACAACATTTGGTGTTTAATTGTGGTGCATGGAACTACTACTTCATAATCCGTGTTTGGTTGAAAATTGCTTAGGATCGGTCGAGTTGTTGCCGATGGCATGACACATATGGTGAAAGTATAGTCTTCTTTGGTCATTTCCTTTACGGAAACACTGGATTCTGGTTACTCATTGTCTTCAAGGAATCAATACCTTGCTTCTCGTGCACGGACCTACATCGTTTGCCATTATGCTCGGCAACATGGCCATCAGAAAGCGACGCCATTGGCATCAATCCAAACTATTGCTTTTTGCTCGACGAACGAATTTTTTGAATTGTTGCGACGCCATATATTTTTCTTTGTAGTATATAGCTCCAGCACTGATTTTCTTTGGCATAACTTTTTTCTCCATTCGGCATTTCCTCATATATCCCTTTCATTTCTTTCCCCATGCATCCAAGTTGTCCTCTTGCAGACAATCGATTTTTAATTGTTTCAAGGAATGTCAGGATATTTTTTCCAAAACTTGAACGATTTTGGTTTGAAATATAAAATGACATTTGGTGTTTACATGGACTTACTGTAGTGGGCACCAGAGTTGAGGGTCGACGAGTCACAGTTAGATGCAGATGTACTCTCTAAACATGGTACCACCTGGACTGGAAATACTGTTAGGTACTTATGATTATAGAATGGCTTGAGGTTCCTCCAGCCAGGTGGTACCCTGTTTAGAGAGTACACCTGCATCTAACCGTGACTCATCGACCCTCAACTCTGGTGCCCACTACTGTAATGAGCATCCCGAGTGACCATAGATAGCCCTGTCGTAGGGAAAATTATAAGAAAAGTTACTAATTTCCTATAGGGCTGCGCAACTAATAAATTCATACAAAGTTCAGCAAAATGGAAAGGACATTTTGCATTGGTGGTGACTTTGCCTCAGCTTTTAGCAAATGTTCCCCTGGAAATAGCAATAATGTTGGTGTTGAAGTAGAGGTTGATGGACCGTCCGTCCACTGAGAAAGTGCACGTCAGTAAGGGAGATCATACTTAAAAATATAAATTGCTCGGGACAAAATAAAGCACCAGCTTTGGATGACATCTGTTCACAGGTGGTCAAGGCAGTAACTGATGAGGTTGTTGAAATATTAATGGATATATCGGTTGGATCTATATGGATTCAGAAGAGGTTTAAATTCTAACGTTTTCAAAATTGCTCATGTCGGTAGTGTCAATATTTAAATGGTGAATTGTTATGATCAGAAAAAAAGGATGTTAATGAAAACTCCAATTTGGGCAATATTCTAAATTTTGAAGGTATCGCACCATAGGGACGAAAGTTATGATTTATCGAACTAAACGTTCATTTTGCTGTGTCATTTGGCATCACAAATATGCCACCAAACATTACCTTTTGCCAAATTGGCACCAGTAGTAGTTAACAGTATATAATGCTAATATGCATTTGCATTTCAATTGCATTTATGAGTTAGCTACAGAATGTGTATATTTTATAAAAATATCTCGGCATCTGTTATTAGGCAACACTGACCATTAATTGGAGCATCATTGATCGATTTTGTGGTTGGTGCATGTAGAGGTTTGCATATTATACCTCTACTTATATATATTCAAATGCAAATAATAATTAACGTGTCTTCAGATAGTGTTGGGAACATATTTGCGGGTCGCTATACTAGTTTATAAAGATAATTAACCAGTAAAAATTATTTAAATATCTTCATTGTGCTCCCCTGATGTGTAAAAGAGGTGGTCAGTCTGTTCTTTATTGACAAAGACAAAATCATTATTAGTGATAATTTCAGGCTATCTTCCTTGTATCTGGAAAGATTAATAGATAGAACTGCCGAATTTGAGTATCCACATGTCGTTCGAGATCATGCATGAATGAGACAGCCTTGAAGTTAACACAAGAGTTAGCATTACTTTAGTTGAAAACATTCAAATGCAGAGGTTATTGGACCGTTTCTTTTTCGTTGAACGGACAATTATAATAAACAATAAAAAGTAATGTAACATGACCTGCACATAGGGGACATCCGATCATGTGTGTTTTGATGACTTTCGAACTTTCCATTGTGGTTTTCTAAAATCCAGAAGGGTAGTGTAAATTTCAGAAATGGACTAGATATCCAGCAAATGCCAAATCTGTTAACAGAAACCAAATCTGACAGAGCTATCCTGAGTTAATGACATTTGAAATTTTTGGGGTTGCTTTGTGGTTGGCTGGCCAGCAATGCTCCCTCACATCACTGCTGGGAAAACAACAGTACAAATGCTACAAACAATGAAGAATGATAAATTGTCAATATATTCTTTAGTATTAATTTTTGCTTTTGTAATATTATCTATAATTTTTGACCACGGTATATGCCGTACAGTAAGGATACTTGTAATTACGTACTAATATAATTCCGTATTATTTGTCATCTTTCAGAGTATATATTACTAGCAATATTATAGCATTTCCTGGTCTTCATTCCACAAATGACCCAATGGGTAGAGTTCATTGTAACGATTTTTATCGAGTTGATCCTTAATTTTTGCAGGCTCGGATGTCCTTATCACTTGCTGCATGATTATATTTTTCTCAAAATATGTCATTTGAAGTATAAAAATGCTATGTAATTTTTGTTGCAATTTACCTGGACCTCCTCTCAAAATACGTATATTGCTTTTGATTAGATCATTGGGAGAACTCGGGGGGCTTTAGACTTGTAGGAAAGTCAAATGAAAATAATTATTAGAACTCAAGTTGTGTGCAATGAGGTATTCTTTTGATGTTAATATGAACATGCTTCTCTATGATGAACCAATAACACCATATTGCAGAAAATCGATTTCTGCCAGTCCTTTTTTCCGCTCGAAATATCAAACGCGAAGGTCTTAGTGGGCAACAACAAAGTTGCTTCGAATTGTGGACCTATATTTTTGATGATTAACTTCTTTTAAGATGTTACTGTTCGCTACAGCATATAATCAAAATCGTGAATATTATATTTTATACAGACCCTGAAGTCCCAAATATGTATAGATGCACAAAAATGATCAAATCTGCACATATCTAATCAGGCAGCAGTCCTATTTGCTTAATATGTTAGTTATTATCAGGATAAATCAAATGCTAATTTATAAATACCAATTTGGTATTCAAATTTGAAGGCTATTCAAGCTCATTTGCATTTTAGTTGCTGAAAATCCCCGCCAATTAATTCCATTGCAGCTTTTACAATCTCCAGACTGCAACTGCTATATTGACAAATTAATCTACTCAATAATTGGAATGCATATTTTCATTTGTATAATGGATACGAATTCGCTTTATGCGTATATTTGGTAATGTTATTATGCGCTGTCGATGTACCTATTCATAATTTATTGTAGCCTAAGGGAAATTTTACAACGTTTTCGTGGAAGAAGAACTACCAATATTAAATCTTGGGACAGAATATGAATATATTAAATTCTGTCGTTGCATTCGGATATGATTGTGGATGGAAGCAGATGAAATGTGACGAAAACCCAATGGCAATTTGGAAATGTGGTGGACGGATTTGGCAAAGCGGGCAAAGAAGACCGTTAACCACAAGGGAATGTGGCGTTTTCATTGGACCCAGGTGCCTGGAGATACTTCATTCTTTCTCGCAGTTCATGCTTCTATGGGCATTGTGCGTCAACGTAATTAATCTGCACAGGAGAGAATTGGTGGCAAAATGGGGCGGAAGTCTGGTGCAGTTCTGGGGACACAATTTAGCCCGTTCGTTGCGCCTCACTCCTCACATTGTACCTTTACTAAAGAGCATCTGAACTTGGGGCATTCTTATAAGTCTGTGAACAGACACGATCGATGAACCGTTTCTGAGAGCGGCATCGATGCCACAAATTACGCATGGAAACGACGTATTTCTTTGGCAGGCGTGTTTATTTTCTTTCTTTTTGTCTCTATATACACCAAGCCATCTGATGAGTGTGGTGTTAAGCTTTATACGTGTACACGAAAGCGTTCATTGATCAGCTGCTGCAGTCTGGCAATGACATCGTTCCGATTTCCATGTTCCCTTTCCGTTCCGGCGTCTTAATTCAAGTTTGGAGTTGAAATGTGCGACAAATAATGGGCTCGTAATAAATTGCAGATATTGCAGCACACCCAAAGAAGAGCTGCATTGTGTCCTGAAAATAATTTGTAGTCGCAATTATAGTCGAGTTATCCTTGCATTCATCTTTTGAATAAGTAAAATTGCTTTAATGCAAGCGCCAAGACAACACATAATGGGTTACAGTGATAACGAATGCAATTACAGTTCGGTGCATGTTGCATATATTTATAGTTGCGCTATACAGAACACAAGAGTTGCTACAAAACTTCAAATCACTTATTCTCATGGTCTCATTATTCCTTTGTGTAGATTTTCCACGTTTCATACGGGAACAATGTTTAATTGCATTTTTAGTTATAGTTGCCTGTAGCTATGTCTCATTATCTTTGTTAAGAATCATCTAGTGGCAAAAAATATATCCTTATAAAATGTGCATTCCAATCGATCTATTTGTATGTTTGCTTTTGGCTTGACATCATTTTTATACCGGGTGAATGATAAATAAGGGCCACATCAAATTACTTTCTTAATAATCAAAATATTGAAGGACTGTGTTCACGGACGTATAGGAAGTCATAGTTGCGCTTTGCAATGCATGACTTGAATTTACAAGGAGACCTGCATTTCACGTCCAACTGATTTCCAACTTTGTGACTGTTTGAGATTGGTTGTCAGATCCAATTGGAAAGTTGTTGAACAAGCCGAAATACGTAGGTTAGAACAATTTCCGTAATTTTTCGGGCATTTGATTAGCGGCCAGAAATGTTTTAATCACTGTACTGGTTGCAGTGGAAGCGCATATCGGAGAGCAATGTGTGATGCAGTGAAGCTGCAGATTGGAACTGACCACCTATCTCAAATGGTTGCAAAGTTAGAAATCGGTTGAACGTGAAATAAAGATCTCCCTGTAAATTTAACTAATGCATTGTAAAGCGCATCTATGACTTCCATATACACATGTGTGCGAAAACAATCCTTCAATATTTTGATTATTAAGAGAGTTATTCACTTGGTATATGCGTTATTGAGTTTCTTATTTCCATCAATAACAATATCAGTCCACTAGTAATTTCCAATTCAGGAGCTTTCGAAACCCAGCGCTGTATTAACAATATTTGCATTCCAAAGCACACGTATACATGAGATGCAGCGAAGCGGTCTGTGTAGTAAATGCAAACACTGCAGGCAAGCCTGCAATTGTTTATGCCACAATCCAATTTTGGAGAGACTCTGAATACAAAATTTGAGGCATGTCCATTTCGAAAATCACTGAATACGAAACTAAATGCATCTACAATTCGAAACCGGCACTCGGTTTTGCAACCATGCAGTTGTTAAAATAATGCAATTTCATGTTTGTGTAAGCATGTATTTTCAATTGTATGTAGAGGTTCTCTCTGTAATTCACATAATTGACCATTATAAAGCTAGCGTTTCAAAACTTGCAGCTATATACAGGGTGTTCCTAAACTACCTGTACAACCCATTTACGCAATTAAACAAAAAACATGTACTAAAAATCATAATTAATTTCAATGTAAACAATTATAGGTCATCTAATACAATCAATTGGTACAGACTGAATACCCCATTCTTCACCAATGCACATCATTGTTATCTATTGTTTCATAATACAAAGAGTGTGTTGGAAATATGTGTACATCGCTATGGCAACCACTTATCTTTGCCCAGTGTTTCAAAATGCCCCAGCCTCTAATGCCGAGAATAAATAACGCATATACAGTATAACCTACAGCAAATAATGTAATGCAGTTTAGTGGCGTCACAATAGCCGTCACAACTACAACTACAACTAACTACAACTACAACTAACAACATATGAATACCTTCATTAATATTACAGCTAATTATAATTGCATGGTGAAGTTTTTTGTAGTTGTTATTTAAACTAAATATTTCAACTACCTTTATAATTTTGCATGACATTTTCTAACATAAACCAAGCATAAACTGACACAGAAACAAATATCGATTAAAGCTGCACTCTGATTCGCTGTCATTTGTGGCGGCACTGCAAAAAAAAAACAATCTGCTTCGATATTTGCATAGGTGCTGCTGCTGCTAAATAGCAAGAGTTGCATTTTGCGACTCAACAAATAAATAGAAATGCAGTTTACCATTGATGCAAACGCTAATGCAAATGATAGAAAAACGGTTGCATGGAAACAAACAAGCCTTAAATACTTTAGCAATTCCCTCTTGAACTTCGGTTTGAATGAGCTCGAACAACTCTCCCCTATTCAGAATACAGAAAACTACCATGCAACAAAGTTACTTCGGAATTTAGCTCGACATTTGATATGAAGAGTCACTAATAAGAGCTCATTTTGCGAGCAGTACGTTGTGATATAATTTTTGCCTACCTGTTGGCTTCTTCTTTCGTTTATCTAGCTTTGAAATCTAGCTCCTATTGTGAGCGGGATTAATATAAAAAAAGTCAAATAAGTATAGTGCTCTTCAATTTTCAAATTGCTACTCCGTGGTCTATCATTAGTGGGAATCAAGTATAGGACTTCAATTACCGTCAAGATTCTTTTTCTTGCTTTTTTTCAAGCCAATTACAGAATGATTATCAAAATCCCTACAAGTCGCATCAAACTGCAATGCTTACTTTTACTTACAGTATCTGCTGCTATTTTAAAAAATGTACACTTGCTTTCCACCCAGAAATGACTTTAATTCCAATAATATCATCAGTAGGTACCTACTGTGATTTATTCCACGAGCCTTACCACTATACAAGAAGGGCTTTTACAAATCATAAAACTAAATTGCATAGTTTTTAATTACTTGGGGAATGATATCAAAGGTATGTGTAATATTGCAAGTTTTCCTATACCTGGCTTGTATATCTTGAAGTGCATTGAGCTCAGTCCAGCTATCTCCTATATCCGTCTACTAATTTCCCATGCGTGACTTGTGCCTCACCCTGTATATTATATTGACTATGTGCGAGAAAATACCTTGCCATATATTTACATGGTGGTTATGTTCACGGAAACTGCGGTGTGCTTTGAAACCGTGTACGTACATATGTCAGAAACATCTAAACGCCTCTAGGAGTTATGGTAAATTTGCACGCTATGTGATATCTGTTCGTAAAATGAAATTTATGAGGGAAGAGCTAGTCCATGGTTGTGAAATATAGCGAATCATTAATAATAGGCGTTGTGACACACATGATCACAGTGATTCTACATTATGCAGCACCTAAATTTGAAGAGCATCTTACTATACACTTTAATGAAATGATGTCTTTATTAAGCAAGGTTTGAGCTGACTTTAAAAAATTAGTTTGAATTTTATCAGTCGAGATAAATTTTGTAATTGGTAGGTACATTCGTAGGACGATTGGTGGAACAAAACCCTGGTATTACCTAAAAGATATTTATAAACGGAGTTGAGTTTACTTCGCTTCATCAAATTGCGCTCTGAAAATTTTAAATTGGAAACTTTTAGTATTAGCTCCTGCAATTTTCGTTTAGAAACGAAGCTTCACCTCGAGAGCAACAAAACTAGTGACCACCAAGAGTTGATTGTAAAAAAAAAGTGCAATGTATCTTGCTTTTCAACCAACTTCACTGTGTATTTGCAAATCATTCTCATTGTTGCAAATGATTTGCATGCTGTGAAAAATATTGAAATATACTAATTTATTATGCTTGTAAATCAGGAGGGTATATACTTTGAAATGTTCATTTGTAATGCATATGCCGGAAAATGGGTCTTGCTTGAGGTAGCTATACTATATACTTACTCTGTGTTAGTCTGAAAGGGGAATGTGAAAAAATTACTTCGACATACCTACAACAAATTTATGGCAATGAAATACATTGTGTAGGATGTTATTGCAATTTATTATAAATGAATTTGCAATTTTTGAGAATATATATGCCTTGCTGAGTGCATATTATTCGGCGAAATGTTGTTTTCGAAGCAGAGATAGTGCAGTGTAGTACCAGGCAATCGTATGGTGGTTTTATGTCGGATCCAATTGGAGCCGAGCTCCAGTATTGATTTTGCGAAGAGTGTTCGTCATCTCGGCTGACTACTCCTTCAGCTTTCCCCTTCTTTAGCTTTGGGTGAAATGGAGCCCAGCAGGGGCAAGGAGGGGCCAAAAGTGCTTGCTTGCATTGTAAAAATCACCCGCGTGAATAGGATGGTCTAATCTCACGAAATCAGAATTGTTCATCTAGTAAATTGTCGTCTTCCAAATCGTCTATCAAATGAATATCGCGGTGCGCATGCGCAACCTTCATAAATATGGCGCACTTGTCCTAGATTCACTCCGATGTCTTAAACCAAAAAGAGAAAATTTGCCCAAAGATGCAAACTTGCAACAGTTTTGCGTCCATAAATGGAAATTTAGTACGTGTTTGTGGTAGCGATTATCATCTTAGCAGCGCGAGATATTTGTGATCAGAGACTTGTAAATACTGTTGCATGAGTTTTGGAGATATGCGAGAGACGTGCTGTAGATTACACATGTTTGTATTATAATAATCATGACAAATACCCTTGTTGAATACTTTGCTGCGACCTTGTGTTGTTTCTATTGCTCCACGAGGAGATGTTAATTATAATCGCATTTGGATTCAGAAATTGTTGATAGTGTATACATTCATTGTATATGACATTAACAGGTACTGCAATGCAGGCACTCGTAATTTATTTTACTTAGGTTTATCTATTGTATTCCAGGGTTGCCACGTACTCATTATCGATTTTTAAATTCCCTGACTTTTCCATGGCCTTCCCTGACAATATCCAACTTTTCGAGATAACTAAATAACTAAATGCAAATTGCCTTAAACTGATATACGAGCATCTGAAATCAATGGCATAGATTAATACCGCAAATTAATTGAGACTTGTATAAGATTACTGCAGTGGTTTATTGCAATAATGTCAAAACAATTCAACATTTAAATACTTAAAATAAAGCATGCGATGCAAATTAATAATTTTGAAAATCTGCAATATCTTGTTGTCAAAAATAAGTATAAACCTTAAAAAACCTCAGGGAAGTTGTGGAACATCTTACAATATCCCATATAGAGGTTGCCCAGCGTAACTGTTTCCTTTTCCATTGCCAGAGGCGGAGCCTATCTTCCCCTTTACCATTGTCCACCACACTGAACCTTATTGCAGCAGGCATGCCAATTGAAATCTCAGGCTCCATTGACGCAACAGTATCAGTGTCACTATCACATGATGGTGGTGGAAGACATTGACCCATGCATTGACCAGTTAATCAGAATATTTGCTCCTTCCAGGAAGCACATGGTTGAACCATTTTATAATTCAACTTGTATCCTTCGAGGTGCTGCGATTTTGTTCGCAAGGTAGTTTCTAAAATTTCTCAAGTTGAAATATATAGGGTGGTCTTGCCCTGAATACAAAACTTTACTGTATACAAAATCTATGCCAAATACAAACATGCGGTTTACAGCAAGTTATAGTGTAACTCCCAAGGGTACTTCCCTTTGGTCAGTATACTGCCTAGAGAACTTCCTAGCCAATATTTCATTTCTTTCCAAGTTTTCTCTAGCATCTCTTCGGAGACCGTTGCTATGACATCTGTTATCCTGTCCCTCAAGAGTTAACAATATCAGCAATAGGTGATAAATACACTTTGTCATTAACAGGGTGTCCGTACATGAGGGAGCGCGAATCCCCATGTTATATTGAAAAAGATTGGGACAGCCCAAAAGTAAACGTTTTGTGCGGACTCGTACAAAACAGTTATTGGTACTTTCTTTTTTGCTGAGCTCACAAATACAGCAAACCTATACCTGGATATATGATGGAGACGTTTGTCACACCGCAGCTGAAACAATTTCAGCCTTGGGTGATGTTTCAACAGGATGGTGCACCACTACACTGGGGATTGATTGCTTGTTTGTCAATTCCTGGATGACACTCTCCCCAACCATTGTGGGGCTGTATGTGTTAAGGACGATTAATTTCTGTAATCACCTTGTATATTTGAAACTGTGTGTTGCCATTGTCCCACTTTTACAAGTGAATAGCAAGTAATATATGAGAATTCCTAAAATCATGTTGCATAATTAAGTCCTTGGTCGTTATCTTCAATGCAGCTGAAATTGTATCTTGTAAACTGTTGCAGTTAGCACCCAATTCTCAATTTGAACGTTTTACAGCATTATCATATCAGTCTAATAGAGCACATTTCATATGTATTATGCAAGACAACTCGTGTATTTAGGAATTTCGCTAAGCTGGATTGCCTCAGCTCGAAACCCCACCCTATATGCGGCCTGCAGAGTCGCCCTGCACAAATTTTGCTGCTATAAACGCACCCTCATTAGTGGTAAACGCAATAGCCACTTCCTATTTGTTTCTATTAACAGAATTCCAATATCTGGTCCTGTTAGCACACTATAATTGAGCGGACAGAACTTTTTATCCACTCATGCATATTGTTAACTGTTTTGCGAGTAAATTGAAGTTATCCAAGCATGCGGACAAAGGAGAGTATAACTAGTTTTGTTCATAAATTGCATTTGAAATAGATATATTTTTAATACATTTTGTGCGTATTGTGCTATTGTACCTGCAAGTCTGTAGACATTTATGTGCATCTGAGTTTTATTGTTACATTAGCAGTAAGGGTATAGATTATGGTTTTATTTCATTTCGATCAATACCTGGCGGCAGAATACAAGCCCTATTCTTATTTCTGATATCAGATAGGAAATTTGCATAACAGACAGCAAATTTACGAGGGGAAACAAATTATGTTGTTGTTTTTCATGCTGGTGTGTTTATTGGACATTATTTTCTGCACAATGAGAACTGTCAAGTAATTTTTATCTGTGTGATGTAATGTGCTTTTTGTGCAGCCATGCTCACAAAGTGCGAAATGAACGTTAATCGTGCTTAGACGTCATGTACGCCCTACCCCAAACTTTAACCCCTGTATAATTACAAAAGTTTTTATTTGCTTTTCTTTTTTTTTACATGACAATTTCATTTCTTGCTTGCTTTTATATTTGAAAATAAAGTTACCATTATCTCATCTGTATATGAAAGAAAAAAAACATTTGTGCTCGGTGCAGAAAACTGATATCAGTTGTGTTTCTGTGATGCTCCTGTTTTGCAGAAATGATAGACGAGCTGACTGTTTCAAAATACCTTATCGAAATTAAAAATATGGCTCTTTGTAGAAAGCCCATAAATAAAATTAGCCGGTAATTCACATCCAAAATAGACAATAGGTATTTATTTACAAGGCTGTACTGCGTTCTGCTCTGAGCATGAGTTACATCGACAGCAATGAATATGTGCCCATTTTTTATCATGTCACAATATTTTGAACTTTAAAAAAATTATGTGAGCTGCATGCTTTGCATTAGCGTGAAAATGACTTTTTATATTTTTTCACTTGTCTGTGATAATAATGGCTTTAAGCAGTATTTATTGTAATGCCAATACTTAACATGTATGAAGTTGAAGTTTTTTACCACTAGGTAAGCATAAGAAATGACTTAATTGCGTTTTCTACTCCTCTGAGAAGATGGAGGATTAGTATTAGGCTTGACATATGAAGTGAGGACCTAAAAATATAGAAACCTTCAAATGCAGAGTGCATATATGGAAAAAAGTTTCATTATCGATTTTTTCGAGTTGTGTGTGAACACCTTTCTTGAAGCATCTTAGTCCCTGGCCTGTCTTACCCACAGATAACAATATTTTATCATTCAATATGTAACTCGGGCATCATTCATATTTTTAGTTATAGAGTAGTGGAGAACAGCTTTTCAACTTGTTAATTTATGCATTGTGGATAATGATAAATCAGTAGTTCCAGTTTTACATTTACCTTATCTGAATCCAACAAATGCTTGGTGTTCCCTAACTGTCTATTTAGTGCACATGTTACGGACTGAGTGTATTGATTTGTGCACCAACTGGAAGTTATCGGAAGATCTAGTTTTCGCTGGAAGAGATACTTATTCCTGAAGTGTCTTTGATGATTCACCATTTTTAATGCAAAATGGCGAAAGTTATAGCTTTCTGAAAACCTTTATAGGAGAAAAATGAAATGGCTCTCCTATACAGAACCCAGTCACCCATCACTTGGGTATGTTCTCCACCTAAAGCTGTATTTCGATTAGTTGCCCTACTCAAAAGAAATTTACTTGTAATCTATGGTTTGCCACTGCCTGCACTCTGAGCTGCCTCACGCAGGGCGTCATCGAGTAGCCATTGATGACAGTCAGGGTATTTAGTCTCACATTTAGATCATTCAGCTGCAGTTAGAACCACGCCCAGCTAACTCGCCATCGCAATATATTATTTCTCCAGCCAGCCAGCTATCTATACTCGGTCACTGTAAATATTACACAGGGTTTTCACAACAAATGTATTCCTCTAATTATTCCCTGCATGTAATTCATTCCAATATATGGCCGTGTTTTGTAAGACTTCTATCAGCATCATTTGATTGCCATTTGTTCCTGTCTAAGCTGCAAAGAAAAATAATTTGGTTTTCAAGAGTTTATTCATATTTTGTAATTAATACTGCCCCTACTAAAATTTTGTCAACTGCAGCAGGTCTGCACTTGAAACAGTTACACATTGCGATATATTTTCTGCAAGTCCACAATATGCCTGCTGTATAGTTCCAACTGGCTGGGGAGAGTAAGTAATACGAGGGGACAATGTTTCAAATTACTAAAGCAGCGATCCCGACTATTGATGTGGCAAACACTTCTCTCAGAGAGTGGTTGATAAGTGGAATGGGTTGCCAAGTGAGGTGGTGGAAGGGTTTTAAGAAAACAAAAACCCGCAGGTTTAGATATATCAGAATCCTGATATATCTAAACCTGCCCTTGTCGACAAGGGCAACCTTGGGCCAAGAACCTGTTGTTGCCCGACGTATTGTATTGCATTGCATTGCATTGTATTGTATAGAGTGCATGCTAGCTAAAGGAAGTCTGCAGCTTCTGCATGCAGCTAATTCCACATTATCTTCAGAATACATGCATTCGCTGCAGAGTTCATACAGCTTGCGGCAAATGTCTCAGTCGTAATAGTTTCACATGCAGACCTGCTGCAGTACCATGAGGGAAGGAAATTACCGTAGAGGTGTATGAAGAATGTATTTGGAGGAATAAGAAAGAAATGATTGGAAGATATTACAGAATTACACAAACATTCAGCGTCAAGTCGAAGACCATTTTTTAAAGTTCTGACAGAGCAGTTATTTAAATGAAGCTCAATGGGGGCGTCTTGTTAGGAAATAACCTGCTGGCATCCACCATCTGCCCATCTGCGCCTGACGCACTGAATGGCACCGTGCTCTGAACACCCTGTAAGCGATACTTTGCATATGCAACGATTGGCTGGTTAGTAGGTCCCTGATCTTCGCTGAGTGGTGGGTGGCAATTCAGTTAAATTAAGTGTAGCGTTGCATTTTATGCTTGTTGATGGTGTAGCCTACATATTTGATGAGCAAATGGCGAAGTTATGGTGTGTCAATCACCCGGTATGAAATTTGGCGTAAATCAGTCAATAGCAGTAAAACGTAATAGATCATGCTAGGTTAATAATATTGCAACTTGAAGAGCTAGCAAGACAGTGTAGTAACTGAAGTAAATATGGTGAACGCTTCTAAGAGAAGAATCTAAATTATTGATTTCTAACAGACGTACTGACAACAGATGGTGGCGTCTCTGCGAACTGAACAATCAGAAGGCCTTGTTATCGCACAAGAAAATTGAGTGGTGGCTAACTGAGCGCGACATTATTTCGAAATGACAGAGAATTGTTGAAGATTGAATGTCGCGGAGTGACTTTTAGTTAATTTATCTTGGGGGAGCTGGGCGAATCATGTGGCATTTGTGATCGATGCGTCCCGGTCGCTCAATTGGCGGACGCCAGTACGATTTGAAGCCTCTAATTAACGCCATGATGCATGCATCACTAGTGGGAGTTTGAACCACCACTCCTTTTAGGACCTTTGGGAGTAATTGCCATGCCACATCCAATCCGGTCTATCGCAAAATGCCCTTTTTTACACTGGCCAACCTTTCAAAATGCCTGATTGACCCTGATATTTAATTATACTGATTTTGAAATATTGCCAGTTACTTGGAAACATATTGCAGATAATTTTATTTTTTATAACCGATTTTCCATCGGTCAGTCGAATTCTGCCAATGGGCTGCAAACATGCTGTTTCAAGAGCACTTTAAGTTCAAGCATCAAAAAAGTTACATCCCCCCCTCGTGGCCAAACGCCGCTAGCAGAAGCGCCCTGGACATTTTTAAGTGTTTTCAGGAAAACTAAAAAATGAATACTGGAAATAGTTGAAGTTTGAGCTGCAGAATACAATCTTACATTTTACTGATAAATTTGAGCGTTGTAGGTTTTTAATTGTACGATTTGTCCATCGATTATATTACGTGAGTAAATTTCGCAGCATTCCCACATTTTGCTTGCACCACCTTATATTAGGTGCTTTATTGTGGATATCAGTGTGACAGGCCCTAAAATTTAGAAATGTTTTTTTCTTTACTGGTTTGCACCTGTTACAGATTCCACCGCATTTCTCTGCATAAGCATTTTCCTAACGGGCACTGTATACATGCAGTATACGTACAGGTCTAGCGGTCGCAATCAATCATTTTAACCGTGCTTGCTTGCAGGCTGGATTGTAATGCAATCTTATTTAATGAATACCACTAAAAACATTGATTGGCTAACCACTAATATTGAGGAAGAAGTTATCGTTTTATTAGAAAATGGGGAAAACCATATTACCCATAGATAATCCATTGGCTACATACAATTTGGCCTGTATAACTATGTCGAACCGATCATTCACCTTTCAATTATATTTTAGATCCTTAAATTGTTGTATGCTATGTTTAATTTCCCAGAACTTTTCATATTTTTCATTTTATAGTTTATACGTATTACATAAATGTCTTTTATGTTTTTGAGAGCTGCTGCAAAGCGTTACATTTTAATGCCAGAAGTATTTTCCAACAAAGACCAAAATGGCGGCTATCGGAGTTGTCCTTCAATGATGAAAAAAATCCTATTATACAAAGTTCTATTTAATCGATTTTGTAAGATACAAACTTCATATTTTTCGTTCTGCAATATTGATTTGGCTTGGTGACCTCGGACAAAAACCCATTTTTATATTGTATGAACAGGTTCAAAAGGTGCAAGACCTAATGGAAGGTTAGCCTATAAAAAAATTGCATTCTGGATTTTGGTCAGCATGCAATCTGGAATAAATAGTATTAAAACAATTCACTGACTGCAAATACTGATTTCGAACCGCAGCATAATATTATGTCCAAAATCGATTCATGTCAAGACTTCCTCGCAACTGATCAGCAAAACATTTTATCACATTCTTGTGATGAAGGAATTTGATATTGTTGTGTTCATTCATCTATAAATTCAGACCAAAGTTGAATGTAAAAAGGTTTTGTTGTCTAAAGAGGATGAAATTGATGAGGAAGTAAGGTTTTTGATGTTTTTTCCAGAGTTATTGAACGACCGTTTCAAATCCACTCGAGTATATACTTATAGTCTGTGTAGAAGCAGTTTTCTTTATGGGTTTTGAAGTTGGTGTGGGAACAAATAATTGAAAATCCCCAATGCTTTTCCACTTGGTTGAAGAAACGCTTCGTACTTTTGTATAGGACATCCAGTAATTGCGAAAGAATTGGGTCTACAATTTCAGAAAATACTTTTAGCGACAAAGTGACTTTGTTTAGATGATGATAGACTGCACATGTCCTGTGCCTGTTTGCTTGAAAATCAATAACTTTGCGAGAGCCCTTGTTCTAAATATCGTATCCATTTCCTCGCCTTTAAAAACAACTTTTTATTTTCCACACTCTGCAACTCGATGGCGAATTCGACCCCAATCCGTTCAATATTACTTTTTATATCTTTAATGATGTACCCTCAGATAGAGTAGACATGTTATATTCGAACACTTGCTGGTCTAATCTCGACTCCTGTCAATTCCCTTGTGAATTAATAATAGACTCAATGTTTGAATGTTAAAATATACAGGGTGGATGAAAAGTCTGACAGTTTTGGTAATAACTGTTACGCTTCATACGTGCCTAAAAGTATAATAATGCTGACAAAATGGAGTCATATGTCAGCTTTGCAATGATGCTAAAATTTCTGACCCCTCTACCCCATAACCAAGAAGTAATTAATTACCTTTCCATTTTGAACTGGCCAAATCATTTTAGAAGTGAATGTTTTGTAAAAAAAAACATTTTCATTTGCAGCACTGGAATGATGGGAATTTTTCATTTCAAATCACATTTTGAATTTTTGAATTATGACAATTTTTAGCAAAACTGGATTGGCCCTTAAGTTATTGAAAGTCTCAGAATATGCCAATTCTTTGAAATTCGATAATAATTAAAATATTAAGAATTCCTGAACAAGCTCTTCGTGATTCCCTGAACTACATAAACATACGTGAGTATGCAAATTATGACAACTGCATGATTTCAAGTTTTTTCCAGAAACATGGAAAAAGTAGCTGACATTAGATAACATGCAAAACAGTGGCGCCGTCTTACGCCCCAAAGCGTCCCCAAAACAAGTGTTGAAAATACCCTTAATTCAGAACTAATTCGGATGCACTCTTCAAGCGACTCTAATTCAAACTGTTACACCATCTCGCATAGTTATATTGTTAGAACGCAGATGACATTGAAACGTAGTTTCATGATTGGGAAGCACACTTATGGCTTCATATTTCCCCGCATTATTACTTTCCCGATACGTATGAAGCATAAACAGTTTTTACAGAAAGTTTTACTTTTCATTCGCTCTGTATATTGAGGTAAATGAAATGTACAATTTTCGTTGCAGTGATATTCAGTTTGATGGTTTCCTCAACAACGGAGCAAATTTTTCTGCTGCCGGTTTCAAGCTCATTAATTGAGTTTCTTCAGCAGTATCAAAATTTCCCATTACGGTACGCAAGATTCTTGCAGGAGTATGAAATTACTTTACTAGTTGAATATCATTTTTTGAGGTTTCACATTTCGGGTGTACAATGCTCTTATTTGATGTATTTGCTGATAGAACTGATTTTGGAAAATTTGCTAATCATAAGTGGGCTATTTGGAAAGTATTAATGTTTTTTGTATTTACAAATACAAAGCTGGTGTGATGCCAGATGTTAATTGATAAAACGTTGCACATGCATCTTAAACTATTTTTAAAAACATTACCGTATTATGACAGCGTTTCTTGGCCCTATGAAAAATTATTGCAGTGGCTAAGTTCTTCAATGTTGCCTCCAGTGTATTAAGCAGGTTTATTACGAATTTTACCTCGTCTGAACTGTCAAACCTTTGTCAACTTCTAGAAATACTTACCATCATCGTTGGCTTTCCTGTAGAGTAGTAGGCTGCATTCCTTGCGTGTTACGTATTATCTTTCTAACTTCCTTAATAAAAATAAAGAAAAGCAACCTATATCAAGTGTTATATTAATGGGCGAGCATCATGCACGTCCCTCGTGTCTTTCTCTACCGTTTACTGTCGTTCAAATCCCGCCAATTCGAGATTTTAACAAGAGGCCCCGGCCGCAGCAGCACAGAGCGCTCTCATGTTCACAACATGCACACCGTTGTGAACACTTTTCTGAGAGAGCAACGTGATTACACCTTTTGCTTTTTAATATAATAGGTACTGCATGTATGGCTTTACACAATAAGTAGCCTGGTACAGTTTCTTAAAGATCACATTCATTATATACTATAGCGGAAGTTCCCGGCGTTGCCCGGGTTATGTTTGAGGATGGATTATTGTATGGTCCGTTGGATTATTGTATAGCTGCCATCGTTGGTGTGATGACGTTTTTGGTTTAGAGAACTCCGTAGAGGCGGAATAGTACACCAGGGACAAGTTTTTGGTGTGTTGCACGTGACACGGGTGGAGGGGAAAGGGGGAGAGGGAGGGGGTCGCAGCATTCATGACAGACAGACAGAGAGACAGACAGACAGACACTTGCTTTTATTGATATAGATAAGTATGTTCCTTATTATGCATGTATATGTCGGACAGTGGATATAGATATTTTTAGAGTAGCCTAAATATGTTCGGTAGCCAGACAGCTGCGAATAATTTTATTGTAGCTTATTTCCGTTAATATTCTTCATATCGATTGCTTGCCATAGTAGCTTTCTGTAAGGCCATTCTGGTGCATCACTGTCTTCGAAATGTATAGAAACCACCTTTTGACCCTTTTCTCAACATCTATATATAGCATACATCATTCAGAAAGATTGATTTATATAGAGTTATTGCTGTCAAGTAAATTTCCTGGCCGAGTGTGCATATAAAGATGTAGGTCTTCGCGGATTTTTCCATGTACATTGATTCCATTTTGTTTCTAGTTTAGTCCCACTCTGTCTGCTCTACCTTGAGGCGATTGTCCAGGTTTTTTTGTAGGAATGTGTCAGAAGGATATTCCGTGGCACGTAGGTCATTTATTTTACACCATGCCAGGTTCTATAGTGTGAACATAATTGAGTACCTACATGACCATAAATCTTTGTTCAAAGTTGTTACTTTGTCGGTTCGTGTTTTCATGTGCATAACCCAGATGAAATATATAGCTAATGTGAATTTTTTAGGTTATTATAGGTACTGTATACATCACGTCTGCAGTATATACATAGGTCTACATATTTGTATTGGTACAAAATAATAATTTATGATTCTTAAAACTTTCCATTGAGTTGTTTGTAATGCAAAAGGCTGATTTCTTGGTTCCTGTGCTGCAGCATGTTCTAGCCAGTATATAGTCTCGATCCCCAAAATGTTTTAGTTATTGAACAAACACTTGATTACCTAAACTTTTGAGACAGACCTGATTTATAGCATGTTTTATCTGTGACAATAATATATTATATTTTGCATAAAAATAATTATTATGTAGTGTATATGTTTATATATTCTTAAATTTAAAACTAAGAGTAATACCCTACACAATACTGTCGTAATGCAGGCCAAAAGTGATGTCCATGTATCAATGTTGCAAGCAAGATCCAGTAAGATTTTCAAATGTGAATATAGCCGGAAGAATGTAAAATAAATCAATCTTGCATGTACAGTGAGCATAATATTGATTTGAGTTGCTCCACCTCAGTCCTAGCTGTGGTAATAACAGAATGGCGAGTTATAATACAGTAACATGCTATCTTTTATTATAGCTTAATCACTATTTTTATATGTATAGTTTTTATAAAAATGGATAAATGAAATTTAACAAGATCTGATCATTTGTACAACATATTTCTATCACATCGTGTTCATCAATTAAAATTATGTAATAAGATTCCAGCTGCAAAATTGTATACCTAATTGGAAGCAAGAGATGAAAACATGTTTTATTCGGATATAACCAGTCAATAAATGATTTCCTTCATTGTTTGCCAAGTTCATAGTTTGCAACTAAAGCCAGATTTCTTGGCTGGGATCCAGAGAATTGTTTGCTCGCTTTTGTCAACTTTCATTTGTTATAAAGAATGTTTGGGATAAATCACCATGTTTTCGTTGGAAACATAAAAATGTACGATTGCCATTTCAGCTATATACCTGCATTTATGCACGAGCCACATGATATAAATATATATATAGATAACTCCATCAGTAAATCACAATTTATATATGAGTTAGTTACTGTTGATGGTGCGGAAAGAAGAGAAATAACGAATGCTGTAATATACGTAGCTTACTGCTATTATGAACTAATGTAGCAGAAAATGGGACACTTCCTGTCGTAAATGAGTCATTCATATGTCCCCGATTTGCAATAAAACTAGTAGTTCCAGGGTAAAAATATGACTGTTGCCAAAGTCTGTTAATCGATGTGCGATAGTACGTTTTGGTTATTAACATTTGACTTTACAACAGCTTTGAATTTTATAATAAAAAACGGCTATTACCTTCCGGATAGCCCTCATACTATATGCAAGCTGAACGATTCTTGATTTTGACAAAATAAGTGTATTAAAATTGAATTGTGGCAATTAGCTTTTCTTTTCATGTTTTTTTCCGTTTAACTTAATGCAAACTGGTCCAACGTTAATCCACTCTTCACAAAAATGTGTTAAAATTTGAAAATTTGACATAAAAGTGTAAAAAATATGATTTTTCTCCAACTTATGTTCCTCTACAACTTTATAATTGATAACAACCACCTAACCTTGGGGTTTTTGGTTTAAGATTTCAAGAACCTTAAAAGTTCGTGTTAGGTCAAAGGTTATGTGTCCATTCTACTCGCACCACCTCATTACTAATAACATCATGTGCAACATGTGCAATATGCATAAAACATGTTGCGTGGTACACCCTGTATATAACTTAATTACACATTACACATAGCAACACTTGGTATGCATAAAACCATATATGTTCGTATTATTAGATATATGTAAACATGCACTAAAATAAAAACAATCCCTGAAAACCCTAAGTTTTTGTGTACCAAGTTTTTTACACACCAACATGAGCATACATGCAGTTCTTTAAAAAATCATACAAGATTCTGAAAATATAATGTTTATTGGTGAAGCTGAAAAGATTTCGTATTAAAAGGAATAAATATTTTTATAATGAAGTAAATTCTGTTAACTGGAACGTCGCTGCTGCGACATCAATTGAATTTCGCGTGGGTTGTGCAGTGAAAACAACCCATAAAGCTACCCCCGTTTCTATTTTTGCGAATGAAATACTCGCGCGTCTGGCCTAATAACCTAAGGAAAAAAAATGTTTATAGATTGAAATGCATCGCGAGACTATAGTCTGTATACCAAATTTCAGCGCTCTACAATGTAGGGAAGTTGGGATAAAATGAGCTCAAAGAAGTCCCTGTAAACAAACATACGAGGGCTGTCCAAAAAGTATCCGACTTTATTTTTATTCTCAGTTCGTAATTACAATTTAATCGTGAAACTTGG
>JAQFZQ010001121.1:0-22137 GCA_034696005.1 Glomeris marginata
TCGTCTCGCTAAACATGGCGGCCGAGTGAGAATTTACCCAGAAGGCGTTGCGAAAACGCCACCTGCCGGCTTTGAGCGGCGGTTGCGTCCGTGACACTGCGCTTGCCTCTCCATTATAATAAACCTCCATGGTGCTGTGCTGGAAACATTGAAAATGCACCGCTCCCATACAAATTCGTGTTTTTTGCGTAGTTTACTATGTGTTCACTCTCTCTGTATTGTTTATCCAAAATATGCGACAAACCTACGAAATTGTGGGCTGTTTAATTAGAAAGTGAAGTGGCGGCGGCAATTAAATTGTTTATTTCATTTCGCTCGATGCAAAATAAGATGTTGATGCTGACACGTGATTGCTATAAATTGCCAACCATTACTCGATCAGCAAATTGCACTATAGCGTGTCTGACAATTCATATGACACGGTCCTCCGGGAACCTCCAGCATCCATCAAACGCAATTTATTTAGATATAGAAATTGAAGCTGCTCGCAAATGTACACCTGTCAATATTGAATCGTGCGAGATTTGCATGCGATTATATACTATGCATGTAATTACACACCGACTGTTTGACCGGATATCCATCTTTCAACTGGCATGGGAATAACCTACTTCTGCATTAAATGCTTTCAACTTGTTGCCTATATCATGGTTTTGTCCTCGGGCCGCGGGCACCGATTACTAAATCAAAATACCCATGCGGGGCAACTTAAAAATGGATGGAAACGAAGCGGTTTCTGCATATCAATGGATTGTTTGCCGCTATTACACGTTGGTAAAACAATTTTCAAACCACCAGTAATAATTCCCCGAGCAAATTAGTGAACATTGTTGAACGAAACTGTTCGGAAAATAAATAGATAGAACACGTTTTGAATGTAGTAGTAAGTCAACATAAATATTGCATTGAGTTGAAAATCAAAAAATGAGGGGATGAGCGAGAACGGCAGTCGCCGCAATTGGGCGTCGCGGCGTCGGGCCCCGCCCACCGGAGGCGGCCAGGGGGAGGGGCAAGTTGGGCATTCGCCGATCGCGCGTTTTCGATCATCACACGCCGAAAGTGGGTGATCGGAAACGCTCGCTCGTCCAGCATCCGGCTTCCGGCCGATCGGCACCGGAAGTGGCACCGGCAGCATCATCAATATTGTTATTAATATCGGCGATTGACGGCGCTCGCGTCGCGTGACATCACAACGTGTCGTTATATTCGGTTGGCCATGAGCGGCGACAAAACCGACCGCAAGTCTTGGCACGGCTTGTCACTCAAGAGGAACATGAAGTCATCGACGACGACCAACGCCGAGGTGCCGCCGTCGCCCCTCGCCGACCAGTTCAAGTACCTCACGTACGTATATGTGCAGAACGCGTAGCTACGGCAAAAGCTCCCCCTGGAGACGCGCTTCGCTGCATCCAAGCGCAGGCAGCCGAAGCTCGAGTCGCCGTGAATACCTTTGCGCCACTCTGGCACAATGGCATCCACTTAATTCGCATATATACTTTCCACAAATGCTGATTTGAGTATATCTGTAGCGAGGGGTTTTTAAAAGTGTCAATTGATCGTCTGCTTGCAGTCAGGAGGAGGCGATCAAGATCGACGAGGAACTGTTCAACGAATATTCGTTCAGCTTGGACCAGCTGATGGAGTTGGCCGGTCAGAGTGTGGCCAATGCCCTGGCCAAAACCTATCCACTGTCGCAGATGACCAAAGGTGCCACGGTGCTCGTCTGTTGCGGACCCGGAAACAACGGAGGCGATGGACTGGTGTGCGCCAGGCACCTCAAGATGTTTGTGAGTTCTTTATTCCTTGTAAATGTCGAGTTCGTTTGCAAGTACCCTTTCGCTCGTTGCAACTAATTAGTTTCATATCGTTGTTTTGCTCCGATTCTGGCAAGTTTTCTCTCCGCGCGTTTATATTCGGAGCATTTCGCAGTTGGTGCCACACATCAGCGTATGCGGAATTTGTAGAGAAATTGGCGGAGGAGAAAGTGTTGAAATATAGGGTTTTGTGTTTGCATCGCAGGGGTACAACCCGTCCATCTTCTACCCCAAGAGATCTACGGGAACCATTTTCCAAAACCTCACCAAACAATGTCAGCAGATGGACATCCCGTTTTTGCTCTACTTGCCCGATGCCCAACTGATCACGGAAGCCTTCAACTTCATCGTGGACGCCATTTTTGGGTGACGTTTCCCTTTCCTCGCACTTGACAATTTTGACATACTTGAATTATTATGAAATTGTCAACTATGCGTGGGAACGAAAATGATTCCGATCGGATGCAAAAAGAATGATCCGTTTTTAGACGTGCGATCCTCGTAAATAGGCGAGGAAACTGCCAAGTTTACATTGCTGGCTCGAAATTGCAGGTTCAGCTTCAAGGGTCCCGTGAGAGGAGATTTTGTGGACGCCCTGGACAAGATCAAGAAAGTGGACATTCCCGTTTGCAGCATCGACATCCCATCGGGTAATATATATATTGCATATATATAAAACTGGTATACATAAACGGGTTCGGGTTGCAGGTTGGCACGTGGAAGACGGAGATGGCGAGGGGATCAAACCAGAGTTCCTCATCTCTCTGACGGCTCCGAAGAAATGCGCGGCTTTATTCCGCGGAAAGCACCACTTGCTGGGCGGTCGTTTCGTTCCCTCCAACTTGGCCCACAAATACTCCCTCAACCTGCCACCTTACCCCGGAACCGAGACTTTCGTCCAATTACCCGTCGCCAACAATTGATTATACCCAACTTGCTTGACTGTAATTTGTAGCGGAATAAACATAACCGAAAGAACCACTTGCTTACGTGAAATGCACCTCTAGCGATGTTCGTTGCACGATATATATAAATAACGGTGTATTTACCTTTCGGGAAAAGGCTGGTGCTCTGACGTCATCGAAATCGATATCTCGTTGCCTGCCAAAAGAAACGAACGCCTTATTATTTCAAGTCCTCTTTCGCAGATGGTTATCGGATTTCTCGGTGTAAACCAATTGTTAGTACATGAGTGCAGAAAGAGCCGACCACGTTTAATTGCTTCAATATATTTATTTACATTACAAGAATGGCGAATTAAACGCATGCACGAATTCGTTTACCACCCCTTTGCATGTATTAGTATATATGCTTATAGCAAGTAGCCAATACAGACAATGTCCAAATAGACTAACTAATATGCAAAGGGGTGGCTATATATCGTCAGCAGGGTTATCGTTATATACCACAAAATGTACTTGCACATTTCAATATGCACCGTAAATATACATGTAATCTACACATGCTATACCTGGTTCACAAACGCTTAGAAAATGCTTTACACCTGAATAAGCAAAACCATTTCGTCGTAGAAATTTATCGAAAATCCGATGCCTCGTTCAATTAAACGTCGCAAATAAGATTTAATAAATTAAGCAATCTCGTGTTGAAATCGATCGACTACACGTTTTGCATCGACCGTTTGCATGCGCACAGCTAATAAATATAGCAAAAGTCTTTTATCATGTTCCAAATTTCGCTCGATAACACAATTTGCGTCATCGATAATTTATAATTTGTCGCCAGTATGTGTATTGAGGAAAAAAGAAAACGATGGAATGTGGCAATTATATACTGTCGAGTATATACGCGACAGCAGAAGCATGGCGAGTATTGAGCGCATTTAGTTGGTTAATTCTTTGGTTAATTGCATGAGTTATTTTATTAGAATGCAGGAAGTTTAGAAACACCTTCTTTGGAAGGCTACCGAGCATGCTCAGTACATGGTTCTCTACTCTGCATCCATAATCAGCCAATCATCACTCTATAGCAACTATTATACCCGTTGCTCATCTATCATTACAAGTATGTAGAGCGCCTATATAAGAGGTTAGAGGAGATATATTATTCGAGGCCGGCTCAATGACACCCACAATATTGATCCCGACAATTCGCACCCCAATTATTTGAAAAGCATGAAAATATAATTCAATTAAAAAGTACCGTGTTAAGAGCATCTGATTTTAGCCCGTTTACTTGTTGAAAATAGCGAGAGCTGAAAAACAAGAGCGGATTATTTAATAATATACGATGTACACGATTGCGATCGATGTAAAATGGACGATAAATACCGACACGAACGATGAAGCTGGGCGCACCAACATATATGTATTGACACAGACGAAGATGACAAAAGGCAGCAGCAATATGCGATCGATATCGGCCAATATTCTCCTCCATCGACAAACATGCGCCATTTCGGACAGAAATTAGGCCCCCTGACCGGACCGCCTTCGCAACCTCCTTGCCACAAACTCGATTTGTTTGCACGTTCGGAGTTCGGAATTGCTGCCAACGCCCCCTGGCGGATCGAATCTCGGCGTTTCGAACGGCGCGAAATTCAAATCGCAAGATCCGTTTTGGAGGATATATCCTCCTGTTGCAACGCATGTGAACAATAAATACGTTTCGGTAATCTCGGTATATAGTCAATAGGTTCGAACGGATTCGGCACAGCTAATTGATGGAGCGAACTCTAGCAATTATTGTCCACCTGCGCTGACGGCCCAATGCACTCCGATGACGTCACGCGATTTCGTGCTCAATTTGCAAATTACATCAACTTGTTTGCGGCAAATCCCTTGGAAAACAAATAAATCGCAAATTGAACGCCAATTCTGATGATGACACGTACGACTTATGGCTGGCACGAACGCGGCGTCATCAGAGTGCTTGGGGCACTGCCCTCTATCGAGACCCGCCATCTTTGGGGGCAACTCGCAGATGAAGATGTCGTTGATTAGTTTTGAATCGGAATACTCTCGAAAATGTGGCCTCAACATAATTTTCAAATATGGCACAGCAGAATATTATTTTCATAATGTGAAATCTCACAATTTTAAATGCAATTCCTCTTGGGTGCACCGCAGTGTACTTTTTTTAATTCCACTCATTGAAACTATTGTCTGAGAGCACCATGTAATGAAGAGAAGACGTTTGGCACACAACCTAAGTATTCACAACATTATAATTGAATCTCGCACATAACACAATTTATTAACCAAATAGTATGAAGTTAGCGTTTCCTAGTTACGATGTCATCGCTTTTTACAGTTTGTTCGAACTTTACATTTTGCTAACACCTACTTTTCTTGTAATATTTTGTAGGGATTCGTGCACGAATTTTTCAACAGCATTTCAATGGAAAAAAAGGAATTATTTTCGCATTGATATAGTACCTATACTTGGCAAAAAAAATGCCAATCTATTCTGTATTTCAGCGACTCATGTTCGAGATCAATTCCGATTCGAAACTTAACGCAAGTGCAACCTATTTCAGCGACCACAGTGGTCCGGAAAGAGGGCTGTCGTCAGGCGTGGTGGTCAAGCGGAGACCAGTCATCGCGTGACTTTAGAGCGCCCTCGCAACCAGATATTATAGCGGATGAACGTGAACTTACCCATTTAACCGATGCGAGACGAAGGTTGTTGCATCCTGCTGGCGGACCTGGCCGCTCGACCTCCGCTCGGCGAGTCGTTCGCTGCAGGAGCCACCGGTTTCCTACCGCAAGGGCTGCAGTCCCTCGGCGGTGCCGTCCTCCACTGTTCACCTTCCAACTTGTTGGCAGCGGTCTTGTTGGGCGACGAGCAAACGGCCACTAGTCTGGGAATCTTGGACTTGTTGGAGGCGTTCTTGCTCTTGCCGTCTTCCGAAGCTCCGCTCAGCATCTCCCACTTCTTCTGCAGGCGCTTAAAGTCTTCGCCGGGGACATCGTCGCCAAGGTCGCTGCTGCGAGCCGTTTCGGCCGACGAACTGGACGCGTTGTCGGCGCACGACGGAGCGACCGTGGCGCAACCGCCTTCGTCGCTCCAACTTCTGCTCTCTTCGGCCAGCTTCCTGGCCAGGGACACCAACCGCACGTCGTTGAGGAAGTCGGCCGTCAGACCGGCGCTGGGAAGCATGGCACTCCATCGGCGAATAACTCTCGCGTCTTCTTCCGATATAACCTGCCAACAAATATACGACCGTCAGCGCTAACGTTCTCCGGTCGCCGCGACACCAGTAGCACACTGACGTATAATGGCGGCAAATGATTTAATAAACGTGATCTTGGCGCATGATTATACTGAAAGGGAAGCTCTTGTTTAATTATAAAAGTCGCGCCTTATTTAGCGGAGAGGATTGCAGCAATCTCGCCATTTGGAAAGCCGGAGATTTCACAAGAAGCTCTCAGCTTGTCGTAATACCGATCCGTCAACCGGCGTTTCTTCAGAACCGCGCGTTGTCACGACAAGAGTGCTCGGGCCCGGGCGCTTTTGTCGTTCGAAATATCGATCCATCCTACCCAAAGTTCCTCCTCTCAGGATTCATCGCCACGCATTGTAGCGCATTATTTATTAGAGCAGGCATACGCAACCGGTGGCACTCGCCGAGGCACCGGTTGCCACGCGCAACGTCCCCACCCTGGGGTGGGAGTTTTGGAAGAGAGCTCTCTTCCAAAACTCCCCGCTTAGTAAAAATACTACCACGTACTTTCAGGACGTCATCGGCCGAACCGTTGATGGCGGTGGCGTAAGAGCGAGGGCGTGGCACCGGACTCTTGGCGTTCCCCGATTCCGGCTCGCTGTTCACGCCGGTCGAAGTTGCCGAACACGAAGTTCCCACGGCAGAGTCCCTGGACGTGCCCCTCTGCAAAGGGCGTCTGGGGGCGGGTGGAGCGCGCGGAGGATGAAGAGGAGGTGCAGCAGGAGACGAAGGTGATGGAGTAAGTGACGGCGAAGACGAGTCGCCGGTGCAGCCACCGGCCGCGGGCTTGGTGGGCGAATCGCAACAGCAGCAGCTCGCTCGGCAGTCCAGGTGGAGTTTCTCGAACATGAGGTCCAGATCGAAGGGCAGAACGGCCAGCGGTTGCAGGGCTTTCAACAGGTCGTCAAAGAGAAGCTTCAACGAGCCATTGGATTGGAACAGCAAAGAGCCGCAGTGATAATGCTGCCGGATGATAAATTCTTGAGTGCGTAGAAACGCCAGCCAAGAGTCAACGGACCTAATGCTGTAAAGAGATGCAAGGGCCTGGTTGAATCTCCCATGAAAAGTGCCCCGCAACATACGAGCTTCATTTACATTATTGATATATCTATGATTATTATCAATATCTGCGCTCAATCGTGTCTTAATTTGCATTTATGCAAATGAAATTTTTATTGTAAATTAAAATGCAGATTTTCGGTTTATAAGATTGCAGACAGTAAACGTAACTTACTTCAAAAGGCCGATAACGAAAGCGTTGAATTTCTGTTTTTCTTGAAGGTCGTTTTCACTGTTCAGCCTCGCCACCAAATCGTTTAAAGCTCTGGATGTGACTCCTGCAAACGGCAACTGTCATGCATCCAGTTGAAGCGCATTCATGAACGAGAGACGGTAAAAGGTGTACCAGTGCGGGTCGACGTTTCTACCACTTTCCAAATGGAATTGCCAATTCTTCCGAATAAGCTGTAGAGTTCGGGCAGAATTCCATCGTCGAGCACGGCATGAAGAGCGGGACAGAGATTGTCCACCACCAGATGACCGCCAGCCGGGCTCAGTATGCTACTGCCTAGTATGAACTGTAAAGCATTTACCGTTAGGCCACAATAGTTAGACCACCGCGGCGGCGATCGTCGCTCGCCTTTTCTTGAGGATCCGTAGTCGAGGAGAAATGCTCCACCAGAGTCTGGACGGCCGAGATTACACCACCCACCAGATCTATAAAACAACAAATATTATGCTATTTTTTTAAGTAGAAATTCCAGGGAAAAATACCTCTCTTTCGATCCAACTGAGGAGCGTTGACGGGCGATGGCCTGGATAGAAGGGCCGGCATTTCTCCTCCATCCGGTCGAATTTGACTGCACTCCGAACCGGTCTTCAACAGCGAAATGGACCTTTTGGGGAGCGGCGGAGGCTGAGGTGCAGCGGGAGCGGGAGGGTCGGGCGGCGCAGGAGTGGATGCCTCGCAAGACGAGTCGTAATTGTAGACGAACAGCTGTTTCAGGGACGAAGAATCGGAAGACGGCTCGGATCGGAGAGTGGAGAGGACTTGACGCACGTCGGTCGGCAGCAGGACGCAGAGCGACTCCAGGTCTTGAATGCGGTTCAGATCATCCTTCCGCAGAGTCTGCAGACCGGTGGGTTTCCTCCACTTGCCGCGCTCTTCGCTCTCGGCTCGATGACCGGTCGGTTTCAAGTACATCTCGGCGTCGGCCAATCCGCATGCGTCGTTCACCCTCAGGAATTTCAGATCGGGCAACGAATAATTCGGGTAACAGACGTAAACGGCCTTCTTGGGAGGGGCCCGTCGCGTTTCCCGCTCCTCCGTCACCCTTTCCTCCCACTGATGGCCGTCGGAGACGGACGTCTGGACGGCCTCGTCCACGACGTGGATCGGAATCTGTGTGGCTCGACTCTCGCTCCTCGAAATGATGGCTCTCTGTTCGCCCCAAGCTTCTTCGCCGCTGTCGTTGTTGTTGCCACCGTTCCTGCTGGGCACGGCGTTCCTGTCGCTGGAACTGCGACCGCTCACGTAGCCGCTGCACGACGAGCAAGCATCTTTCTCCTTGGAGAAGGTGCACGTCTGCGTGGCTCGAGAGTGGCCGGAAGGGCCCAACTTGCGACGACATTCGTGGCAGCCGTTGTCGGAGATCTTGTGCAGAACGGTGATGTCTTCGCTGGACGCGTTCTCACCGCTCCAATCGTTCTCGTCCACCTCCTCTATGGGACTGGCGACCGGCGAAACGCACCGCACGTCGCCGTCCAACGACACCACTCTGCGCGACCGTCGCAACAAAACCTCAGTTATTAAAACGAAGCACTTCGCTCAAGACTCACCTTCCGATAGCTCTGCAAGGTGGGTGAGGTTTGTGCTGCGAACGGGTGGGGCTGCCGCGACCATCGTCGCACCGGACTCCATCTGCAAGGGCACCGAGAGTATTATTACGAGCTAGAGTTCGGTCGTTGCTACTGTATACGTACCGTCGACGACGTCACTTCTGTACATGGCCGAGTGATCTTGCCTGAAGGTTGCCGAGGAGTAGGAATCGGCCACGCTGGAGCTTCCGGCTCGACTCTGCATGAAAAGGCGCACCAGCGACAGTTCGGAGCACCTCGAAGAAGACGATCTGCTGGTGTTGACGCTGAACACCGGCACGCAATGCTGACGTTGCTCCTCCTCTTCCACTCTCAAGTGGCTCATATCGTTCAGAATGGCCGACCTTCTAAACAGGTTCGGCAGACTCTGGCTCTTGGAAGCGCCGCTGCCACCATCGTCTGAAAACAACCCAACAGTCACTCGTGATGCTTTTAGAAATACATGTACAAGTACCTGGAGGATGGCCTTGCCGGGTGTCGCGGCGCCGTTTCTGGTCCCGGCGCGTGGCCATCCGGTTAACCTTGTTGAGCTTGTTCCAGGTGATGTAAACGAAATCGGAGCGGACCAGCGACCCGTCGATGGAGTCGCAGTTGCGGCACCTCACCACCGATCGTTCGTCGCACAACGCTCCGCTGTCCGTCACGTCGTCTTCGTGGTAGTCAGAGTCGTCGGAAAATTTGCACATGCTTCCCTCGAACGCTATCGTGTAGTTGTTCTTGTTGGCACGACAGGTGAGCATCAGTTCGTGCTCGTCGTACGATTCGCAATCCAAGCTGTCGACGGAGAAGGCCGGCAGCACCGCCTGCTCCTTCAGCGGCGAGAACAACGGTGAGCTCCTGCACACCGACATGTCCGAACCATCTTCCTCCTCCTCCTCCTCTTCCTCCACCTCCTCGTCATCCTGCGAATAAACAGACCATCACGCAACTGAACACAAGAACCGAACGGGCACCGCGCCATCACCTGGCATTCGTCGGACAAAGTGCAAGCGGGACTGAACGAAGTGCGCAGGGCGTTCACTTTATCGGCCAGGGACACGGACAACTCCGCGGTCTGTTCGCCGTGGGCGCTCGGAAAATGGCCTCCGCAGCACATGGCCGGCAGAGCCAGGATGGACTCGATGTCCTCGGACCGGAAGTGCTCCATGTCGATCTCGGCCAGGTTGGCGTCGATGTTCCGTGCCAGGTCATCGTACGAGATGTCACGGGGCCCCAGCAGCACGCTCGTCCGAAGCCGTCGGCCGCCGTCACCGGCCTCCAGCTGCCGTCGGTTGTTGCGGTAGCAGAGGTCCAGGCACCACTTGTAGTCGGAGTCGCCTCCGCCGCCATCTTGAGTCGTGGACGCGGTGGTCTGGCCGGTAGGAGAACGCTCGTTGGAGTTGTTGTTGGAGTTGCAGTCAAAGTCCGGCACGGCGCTGGAGTAGGGGCTCTTTAGCAACCTCGAATTGTCCTCCGTCATGCCTCCTACGATCCCAACTGATCAAGCAAACATTGACCATCAAAACTCTACACACAACACACGGCCCATGTGATCAAAACTATTCGCATTTTTGGATCATTTCAAAAGTCTATACTGTTTACTGCATAGGTGGAAAAAATCTGGTAAACGAGCAATGATCCCTCTTTATAATTTAACGTTGTTCGTAGAGTGCCGTTATTTCGGCAACGGACAGCCGAAAATAGCTTCTGCAGTCACCATTTCAACACTGAACCGTTTACATTGCGCAGTTTTTTTCTAGAAAACCCAGTTTTTTGGTGGTACATACTTCGGGCGCCATTACACAAGTCAGGCCATCAAATGGCGGTCGTGACGATAGGGAAATGACGTCATATACGCTGTCTAAAAAACCCAGTTGGCGAAACGTATAAAAATAGAAGGCGCCAGATGAGACAATAGTTGTATCCACTGCTCACAGATGTAGAAGGATAGATACCTTTCCTTGTTTGGTGTTGCGGATCCGACGTCGAAAATTCAACCAACTTCCCACTGCACACCTCCAACAACTTGATCAACTTCATGCCGAGCATCCATACAGTGACGATCATACGGATTCGGATCTTTGCCACGAAAGTATCATTCAAGATACTGTTATCCCTCTAATTTGACGGTGTATTACATTGCAGCTGCGAAAGAAGTTGTTGGTTTCGCAGCTGCGTCCAAAAGAGCAGAAATAAGATTGCGTCACCGACGCTCTTGTCGCATCCCGTCACAGTAATTATTTCGTTGAACTGACTGAGAACTCGGAGTTAAAATTTTGTCGACAGCCTCCGGTTAAATGATCCAGAGGCCAACCCAAATGTGGATTTGGGGCGTAGATAGACCAACGCTGGGTCTACAGTTGGCACTCGTCCATCAGCTACCACGCAAAAACTTGGCAACGTGCTTTCTAAACGCCCCCTCGGTGCACATTTGTCAGCGCCCTCGTCACTTCGCACCAACCAATGTATTTCAAACAAACAGACCGACCAGTCTACAAGACCACATTTGGAGACTGAAAAATTGTGATTCGCAATCTGAATAAATTACAATGGAAAATCAGGCCCGATCGGTTTTACGCAATGTGACAACCTTGAACCTTTCAATCGCCAACTCAAATCTACTGTATCGTATTCTGGTCACATTTCCTGCGCGGGGGGAGTGGCTTCTGGCACCGAGGGTCTTTCACGCACCCATTCAAGCACCCCGTTATTATTCCATTCAATACATTCATTCTGTTCATTGCTTCACTCTCACGGTCTTCCTATTTCCGAACATTTTCACAAACAACCCCGTTATCTACAGAATTCTCTATAGAATGTAAAGGGTGTAATCTTACTTTCGGAAGTCTTCATTTATTTCGATGTGCAGCAGTCATTATGGGTGCGATCGAGTGGAGCAAAACAAAAGGTGCAGGCACCAAGCTCAACTGAAATGCGAAACATCAGTCAGAAATGTGCAAATAAACCAATATATATAAACAAACAATCGGCTGACACCTACGTTGATCACACGCTTTTTGGAAGATATTGGGCAAAATACGTGGCTGATTAATTACACTGTGGGAATTTGAGTGAATCAGTCGCGAGTACCGAGTGGGTCATCTTCGATCTCCATCTACACAATGGCCAGTATAACATGAAAAACAGAGTGAACGAAGTAATGGCAACCGGTTTGTTCGCCGACCTGCAGCCGTGGATGCAGAGTTTCTTGGAAATAGCGCGATTGCTGGAGGAAATCTTGCGAAAAACGCCCACTCGTTTACCGCGATCACTTTGCCATTGCATGCAGGGTGCTGCTAGTGTTGCGCATGCGCATTATACCAACCTCCAATTCCATCCGTTCAATCAAATCTTATTCTCGTAAATAATAAACATATTTTCCGTTATTACGTTTCACGAACGTGCAATAACGTTTTGGAACAGGAACGAGCGATTCGCCGGACAGAGTTGTGGGAGAACTGCAGGTTGGCAAACGATCGACGATCGCAGCATCTTTCAACATCCATCATGGCGCACCTTATAATAACAATACGCAGCCACTTTGCCCCATCCTAGCTTCACCAAACGTTTCTCATGAACGCTACGAATACTAATGTTAGGTTTTAACTGTAATAAAGGTTTTAATGGCGGCTGGGAGGTAGAGTACACGATAGGTGCGAGCCGATGTCAGATAACGCGATCAAATGGGTCACAGATGGAAAGGAAACGAAAGGCGATTACCTGGTGGTTATTTGTTGGGCGAGGAGTTTGTCCACATGAGGAGAACGACTCCTGCCGAAGATGGCCTTTTAATTCATACGGGTAGGAGGTGGTGGTGGTCGGTGGTGTCGGCGGCCATAGTGCCTCAACCGACCAATATCAGCGTGGATCGATGATGTTGTGCGTGCGTCACACAGACCCAGACACGTAGAATGTGGGGCCGGGTTGCTGCGACAACCGCCGCCTGCTGCAATATTGATCGGTCACGTGACACGCTCTCAACCAACCACTACCTCCTATTCGTCATGCGGGCATATGCCGTTATCGGGGTATATACAGAAGGGGTCAGGAATTCGAAATATTTCCTTAATTCACTCCACCATACGCACATAAGAATTTAAACCGCGATCGGCCCAACGCGATCTAAACCAAGTTGCTGATTAGCCCCCGAACATTTCCGAATACTACGTAACAAAGTTTCCCATAATAAACTTTTATCGTAGGAACCGAGCCGAAAAGGTACTACATTGTTCTGTATTAAGAAATGGTTCATTTATAGCTCATTATTATATAATCATGTTTACATACATGTGTGAAAACATTATAATGTAGCAGCAAAACCCTGATTTGCATGCAACTCCTAGTACAGTTGGCTCAAGGTGTGCAGTTTCAATTTGGATAAATGTAAAAGCAAACAAGTGGAAGGTCGCGCCCTCGGCTGCCAGAAGTCCTGCATCAGACAAGTTGCATCGCAGGGCAGCGCATCGCTTGTATCAGGGGCCACCTTCTACTTGCTTTCTGTACTTTCTCGTTTTATTGTTGCGCTACTGCCAGTAACACGTCAATAACCAGTTAGCACAGGCCATTTTTAAATTGACCTATTCCAGCCACTTTGGAATCCATTGAAACCAACAGGAGTATACAATTTCTACTGAGTTAATGTTAGTGATAATAACAAATACCATTCTGAATACACAGCATTTCTCATAAGATATACTTATTTTGTTGAGCAGCAGATCGAGGTTACTGTTAGACACCGGGCTGAATGAACACCTTCATGGTGCCCGGTGCTCTCGAGACGGCAAGGTGGAAAGCCTCGTTCGCATCTTCCAGGCTGAATCGGTGAGATATCAGGGGTTTCACGTCGACTTTCCTCGAGGAAATCAGTTCGATGGCCGCAGGAAAGCTGAAAAACAAAATACGTCAACATCTCGTATATACTTGTTGAATGTACATCAATTACCTGTGCGGCGACAGAATGGCTCCCTTGATTTCCAGCTCTTTCAGACTAGTCACTACCAGGGAGACCTTGTTTAGAAAATCCCCCAGCCCGGCCAACACCACGATTCCTCCGGGTTTAGTGGCCTAAAAACGACACACGGAATTAACGACTGGAAACGTTTCCATATCAGAAATGATTCTCACAAAAATCCCCAGCTGGATGCTGGAATCGATTCCGGTGCACTCCATAGTGACGTCGGGCTGATAACCGAAGAGTTTTTCTACTTTCTTGGCGAGATCCGTCGGTTGTTCTTTGTCGACGAGTAAAGTAAAATCGGCTCCCAGTTTCTTGGCCAATTCCAAACGACTCGCGATTACATCTGAAAAATATTTCTTTCATGCAAAGGAAATGCATTTCTGAAATTCGACTCGGATAATACCCGTCACGCAGATTTTCGTCGCTCCCAACGCTTTTGCGGTCATCAGGCACAGCATCCCAATAGGACCTCGAATTATTCAGAAGCATAATAAATACACGTTATTTACAGTATAACCCGTGTATGCCCCATCACGATTTCGGAAACACAGTTTGCAGATTCAACAACGTACCATCGCAATGTAGGGTAGTTAAACGTAGCAAAAGCTAAATTTATTTATCATATAAAGCGAAGAATATAACACGTACCACATCCACCGATCAGGACCGAGGTTCCGTACGCAACGTTTCCTCTTCTGCACGCGTGAACGGCGATGCTCAGCGGCTCCACGAACGCGCCCTCCTCCATGCTCACGTTGTCGGGCAACCTAAGCAAAAACTTGATCTTATAAAACGGAAACTGCAGCATACGGCAAAGTTCGAAGGAGTCACTTGTGACACTGTTCGTCCAGGCAAGTGTGGAATCGTCTCAACGCGCCGTCGCATCCGGATTTCCCGGAGCCCCCGGTACTGATAATGTTTGGGCAAAGGTTGTATCTTCCGATGGAACACTGGTTGCAATAGGCAGAACGGCAAACGGAACTCGGGTCCACCACCACTCTGTCTCCTGCCATATTAATTGGCCCACGCATTCCAACCCTATGTTTTCCACAATAGACGCGATTACCTATTTTGAAGCGAGTTACTCTGGAACCAAGCTTGACAACAGTGGCGCTGAACTCGTGGCCAAAAACGAGATTTGGGTCGGCTCGAAAACGGCCAGCGATGTCTCCATCCTTCCACAGATGAACGTCGGTGCCGCAGATGCCCACAGAGTGCACGGCGACCAGCACCTCTACGCGGATCGTGGAAATTAAGCGGCGAAACCTACGACACCGCGATAAACGTACCGTTGTCCTTTGGCTCTGGAACTGGGGCATCCACCTATGCATGAATTCAATATTTCAGGTTCGCTTCAGTTTACACGAAACATCATCCACATTACCAATCGGAAATCCTCTTTGGGTTTCTGGAAGAACGCAGACAGATTTCCACCGGCAGCCATCGTTGAGGTCGTCGTCGTCAAGTACGCTGGCAAACGCGCTATTAGCAGCTTTTAAACCAACTATTTGTGTCAACTCAAGGACGTTATTAATGAATTATTGAAGCCGAAATTATAACCGATCGGTGATCGATAGCCGAACGGTGCAAAGACTACGTGTCAAGGATAAAATGGAAAACATGTGATAATATCCTATTTCGTTTCCTCAATTTCAGTGTCAACAGCCAAGGCTGCATGCACTGAAAATCGTATGCGCAGCTTAGTAACAGCAAGCTTATTAAAATTTCAACAGTCTCGCACCTTGCCACGAAAGTTGGCTTGCAAATACAAGTTTTCCACACTTTACGAATTAACCTCTCTGTTTAGAAGTATCACATTCTGAACAGATCAAATGTTCCGCACATACAATTAACCAAATTACCGACGTTGATCCATGAAAGCACGAGTGCAAAGGCAACCAGCTACTCAAAAGAATATGCATCACACCCCGACCTTGCAAACTATTACTTGCACTTATGGTATATGCCCCTCACTCAAAGTGAGAGTGCACTCGCGGTTTCCTTCAGGCCTCATAGAAATTCAGTTTAAAATAGGGATAGATTAATTCGCTTGCAAACGTTCCGAATATAACAAAACTTCCCGTAACAAACTAGTATTTTTATAAGGTTATGTACTTAGTTATATGTACAACCACGTTATATAACAAGTACTATAGCAAAACTCCGACTTTCACGTTACCGTTTTGCGTCATTCTTCAGTTGGGAATTATTTGCCGTGTTACTGCCAGTACCACGCTAATAACCAGCATTTTTGCTTTAAGGGTGACATTTGAATCCTCCAAAATCCAATACAAGGACGCACTATTCGAAAGAGTTAATTATAGTAACATACTTGGAAGTTCCGAATAGCGCAGGTCGTCACGTAGTGCCATGTTACTCTTGGACACCGGGCTGAATCAACACCTTCATGGTGCCCGGTGCTCTCGAGACGGCAAGGTCGAACGCATCGTTCGCATCCTCCAGGCTGAACCGGTGAGATATCAGAGGTTTCACGTCGACTTTCCCCGAGGAAATCAGTTCGATGGCCGTGGGAAAGCTGAACAACAAAGTCCATCAAGAGTTGGTTGCGCCGTCATATATGGTGGCCGTTAAATTACCTGTGCGGCGACAGAATGGCTCCCTTGATTTCCAGTTCTTTCAGACTAACCACAACCATAGAGACGTTGGACACAAAATCCCCCAGCCCGGCCAACACCACGATTCCTCCGGGTTTAGTGGCCTAAACACGACACACGGTTAACGACTCGTAATTGTCATATCACAAAGGGTTCTCACAAATATTCCCAGTTGGATGCTGGAATCGATTCCGGTGCATTCCACAGTGACGTCGGGCTGATAACCGAAGAGTTTTTCTACTTTCTTGGCAATGCTCATCGGTTGTTCGTCGTCGATGAGCAAAGTAAGATCCGCCCCCATTTTCTTGGCCAATTCCAAACGACTCGCGATTACATCTGAAACATATTTCTTTCACGCAAAGGAAATGCATTTCTGAAATTCGACTCGGATAATACCTGTCACGCAGATTTTCGTCGCTCCCAACGCTTTTGCGGCCATAAGGCACAGCATCCCAATGGGACCTGCAAATGATAATTTCACCCATGTCCTACATTGAAACGTGCGACCCCGATTATAATTATCAGATAATGACCCAGTAAAATGACTATTATTAGCATGCATTGGCCACACGACTTTACCATATTCAAATAATTCCTAAAATCATATGATTTTGGTTGAAGCAATTATTTTGGATATGAATTTGCATAGAACGAAGAATATAACACGTACCACATCCACCGATCAGGACCGAGGTTCCGTACGCAACGTTTCCTCTTCTGCACGCGTGAACGGCGATGCTCAGCGGCTCCACGAACGCGCCCTCCTCCATGCTCACGTTGTCGGGCAACCTAAACAAACACTTGATCTTATAAAACGGCGACTGCAGCATACGGCAAAGTTCGAAGGAGTCACTTGTAACAGAGTTCCTCGAGGCAGGGGTGGAATCGTCTCAGCGCGCCGTTCCCTCCGGGGCACCCGTTAACGATCAGCTTCGGACAGAGATTGTATCTTCCGGCGGAACACTGGCTGCAGTAAGACGAATGGCAAACGAAACTCGGGTCCACCACCACTCTGTCTCCTGTCATATTAATTTACCCAACACTGTTTTCGCAAAGAGAGACATAGAACGACGCGATTACCTATTTTGAAGCGTGTTACTTTGGAGCCAAGTTTGACAACGGTGGCGCTGAACTCGTGTCCAAAGATGAGAGGGGAGGTCGTTTGAAAACGGCCCCCTATGTCACCATCGTTCCAGAAATGGATGTCGCTGCCGCAGATGCCAACAGAGTGCACGGCGACCAGTACTTCTGCAAATAACGCCAAAGGATAGTGCTTTGCGCGGAAACCTTCACCGCGATAAACGTACCGTTGTCTTTCGGTTCAGGAATAGGAGCGTCTTCCTGCAAAAAAATAAAAAAAATAACATTTCACGCGTTCGTTTCTACAACATTAAAAGATCTCAATTTACCATTCGGAAATCCTCTCTCGGCTTGTGGAAGACAGCGGACAAATTTCCACCAGCAGCCATCGTTAACTATTTGTCTTACACACAAGCTATTCTTAAAAGCCTTCAGACCGTCAACAACCAACTTTCGTGCCAACTCCAGCCAAAATTATAACCGTTAGCCAAGAGTGCGGAGTTCAAACACTAAGTTTCAAAGATACGCCCACCAACGCGTGATAGTAATCAACGTCCTGTACCGATCACTTATCTTGTGTCAACAGTTAAGGCATTTACGGTATATACACGCAAGCAGGGTAGTGAAACCAGCGTATGTTGTTCAGATCGTTCAGCTTTGAAACAGGTTTTAATCGCTCAAATCAAGCGCGGACTTGATCGTATCTTCCGCGGCGCCGCGTTTCCCTAAATCTTGCACCTTGCCTTGGAACTTGGTCCCTTTGGCGGCGCCTTTCCCGTTCAGTACGGTAATAACCCTGATGACAATATTGTACAAATATACCCGGCGTAACAAATAAGACAATCGACCGTCGAAAGCCGTTCTTACGCGTACCGAGGGCCGACGGCCGCCACAAAATCCGACCGCCCCGATAAAAGCATCTGACCGGCGCCTCTTTCGTCGCCAACGGTCAAGAACAGCACCGTATTCTGCAAGCAATACTTGACACTTGAAGGAATCGGGCGCGATATACAGCTATAACCCCACTTACTTCGTCCGCCACTTCGTTGGCGAAGATCGTCATGTACTCGACGTTCCCTTCGCGCCTGATGGAATGTTCAGATTATACGCAGCCAACGGAACATTTGACAACTTTCCATATGAATTCACCTGTGCGAGCTGAAGTAGGATGGCCGGGGTTGGAGCGCCTTCAACCGTTGAGCCTCGACCACGGCCATTTCCCGTAAAAGTGCCGTCTCGTTCTGCGAATTAGTAAAGGCCAGAATTCAGGAGAAGTGTTCTCGCACACTCGAAACTAACCTTAAGCGACAATCTGAGAGACTTTTGCATCTTGTCGACCAACGCGACGTGCTGATCCGGCCCATTGCTATATAAGGACACAAAAAATGGGGTACAAGCGGACAACAAGCGTTTCCAACTTACTTCAAGATATCCGAAATCTTTTTCTCCCGGTGCAAACATTCCGATAGATACGTCAGCACCCTTCCTCCGACCGCAAAATACAAGTTGCTTTTGCCCTTCTTGCCCTCCTCCACGTGCAGTAACTTGATGATCTTCAATTTCAAAGGATATATATGCATTGAACGCGTAGCCGAATACTAATATTTTACCTGTAAATGGCCAAGGTTAGAAACGTGAGTGCCGCAGCACATGTTCCCATCCACACCCTCTATCCGAACCACTCGAACGGCACCTCGATGATCGTCGGGTAAACCGCGAGTTCTGAACTGAAATATAATTCGTACCATGATTAATTTGAACTCGGATTAACGAGAAGGATTTTGCACCTGTTTCAGTTCCTCGGCACCATCGTCGTAAACGATCACGTTGACGGCAACGCAATCTCTTATTTTTTCGTTGACGACGGTCTCGATTTGCGCCACCTGTTCTCGACTCACATCCGGGGCATCCAGCTCTATGAACGACAGCTTTTCTCCAAGATTCCAAGAAGTGGTCTTGAAACCGTATAAATTATCGGCGATCGCGGTTATCAAATGCTGCCCTGCGATTATTACACTGTTTCAATGATATGTACGGCGCTGCGCAACTTGATGGTTTTAATTTAATTACCGGAATGCTGCTGCATGTGGTCGAACCTTCGTTGCCAGTCGACCACAACGTCCACTTTGAGTCCGACTTCTAACGGTTCGGTGGTAAAATGAACGGCTTTATCCAACCTACGAGTTACCCGTAAAACGTTCGCACTTCCTATCCGACCCCTGTCATCCGGCTGCAGTCCAAAAAACAGAACAAGCCAACATTATGAAATTAATAAATTGCAAAAGACCACTACACACAATCTATATACTGTGGGAATTGAAATAGGCCTACCTGACCTCCACCTTCCGGAAATAATATCGTGTCATCCAAGATAACTTCATAGCCATCAATGTTTACGTTTTTCCCTTGCGCAGGGCATTTCATACTCGCGGCCACGCAAGACACCACGGTCGAAGAGCCCTGTAATTAACAAGTATTCAAATATCTGAAACAAAAGACGGAATAGTAAGATTACTGCGCGTCACCTGCTTTTGGTAGCTGTCTGTTTGGCACGCAAAAACCATTATGCAGTGATGATCGATCTATCGCAAATATGCAGATCAAGTTTAGTTCGACCAGTCGTTCAAAATGAATCGAAATTGATGGATAATCTCACGTGCTTGCATGAATCTCATCAGCTGGGGGAAAAGTCGAGACTCGATCGGACCGTGGCGCCATCCGGCGATAGCAATCGCAATCACCGGCACACTCTACAAACCGCGCGTATTTCGAATTCGAAAAATATTCACAGGGCCACGTTATGGATCTTTCAAAAATGATTTCGCCCTTTTCGTAGGTTGGGCTCAGCAGAATAGTAAACTAAATCAAGTCTTGTTCACTATAGCAATTGAATACCAGGTGTCCTTTGAAAGAAAGTCGTTGGCGAGAAACATTGAATCGCTTTAGCAATTAATACTTTATGTATTTATAAATGCTAAATTTGTAATTTTCAGTTGGAATTAAAGTGAGCGTAAGTTTTAAAGTTTTGATTATTCAAGGTTTTCTTGTGACAACAAAATTAGGTTTTCAAAGCTTTTTATAACAACGTTCTTCCAACTTTTTAGGAATATGGCAGCTGGGTCATGGCAACTCGACAGAATCGACAAGAATGCGCGGTAAAAACGACAACCGAAAGTTATTGCAAACCTGTATTTATTACATGTAATATTCACACGGTCGTGGACAAGAATCGAAATTCGCCAAGTTACTTATCTATAATTAGACACGTGATGATGAGGACCTCGTTGACTATAGCTGCTCATGCGTGAGTTTTTGCTTTGGAGGCCAACCATGTCTACATATATTGTGTGTGGAGGAGCCAAAAAAAAATGGGAAAAAGCTTTGTTGGTGGCAACCCTATCGAAAAGTTGTTATTTACGTTATCGGTATTTAGCGTTTGACGATAAAAGAAAGTTACTACAAGGCGCAGCGGGATAAAGGTCGTTGCATTCATTTTTCACGGCATTATCCTCCAAAATCTCTACCGGCTTCAGCCTCTATATTTTAAATGAAGAAAAAAACGCATCCTGCATTTTCAAATTACAACGTACGAAAGTGAAACGACCAAGGTTTATTTCGTGTCCTCTATACTATACAGTTGGACATCGAGTTTCTCCTCAAATTCCACTGGAAAACTACCTGCAATATACGGTATAGGTATTTAGCGAAACCCTGGAAATGTATAACCACTATTGTAGATTATAATAAATACATATTCAGAAGTTTCCCAATTGTGGATATTTCATCAGCGGTTGGGAAAACAGAGAGCCACCCGAGCGGTTTGTATGACAGAGTCGTGTAACTATTTGTTGACATTTAACTACAGGTAGGTATACTGTTTGTTGACATTTCACTATACCTACTCCCAACGTAAACAAACGTCACACGCAGTCGGCCAAAATATTAATTCCGCAATACAATTTATATAACTTGTTACAGGACCAAATTTATTTCACGTTCTTCTTAAATTTATTTAAAACGCAGTTAGCCATAGAGTTGTTATTGTTTAGTTGATGAATATGGAGTTGTATGGGGGAAATCCGGAAAAAAAAAAGTATATCGTAAATGACCTTGGACGTCGTCCTCAAGGTCGTCCTTAAACGGACGCAGTTAGCACAGTAGCCAATTTGAAAGTCGGCAAATCAGTTTGAAGGAGTAACTATTTCAGAACTACTATAACTTGAAAGTTTTGCAGACAAATGAGGATGTAATGCAGGGAAGCTGCTGCATAGTAGGCACCCCAAAATTCAGCAACTCAAAATTAGGTAACATTTTGATGATGCTCTCCTACTTTCTAATTGGGACTGCAGTGCTAACCGCAACGCTTTAAAATAATGGAATACGAACGACCTTGAAGATGAAATTCAAGGTTACGAGCGATATATTTTTTGGGTGTTCCACATGCAACTTTACATTGGTTGTCAAATAAATTTAAGAAGAACATTTCGAACAGCCGGTACAATTATTTCTTGAAAGTATAGTTAAATGTGGGATATGGTGAACTCGGAGGAATGGTTAAAGGAGAAGTTCCACCCTTTTTCGAACATACCCTAAAAACATGTAATCAAACACGGAAAATATGGTGAAAAA
>JAQFZQ010001122.1:0-22132 GCA_034696005.1 Glomeris marginata
GTGTATAAGGGACACACATAGCTACTTACAAACCAATTATCAGGGTACCTTACAAAACCTTGTCAGTTCACCTTTAAATCTAGTTTATGTTGCGTTAGGTTAGGTCGGGTTACATTAATAAAAATTATATTACTTATATTTCGGTTTATTGAACTTCATTTTGTTCAATTAGGCACATTAATTAATGGCTTAAATACAAAGCACTAAATTGCATCTATGTTGTTAAAATGGGTTGCAATTAGATGGGGCTGTATTAAATCTGGTGTAAAGACTATAGAATTTTATGTGATCAAATCTACTGGGAATATTTGATGTACTATTATTATACTGGATACATACTTTTTTAGCCAGTTATGTAACCGACTTTATAGGTTAGAGCTTGACGTCAATGACAGTCATTCATTTAATTACAACGAGTTAACGAAGTTTATGCTAGATTTTAAGTGTTAATTTACCGATAATGATTCTTATTTTCGTGACCGGAATATGAGATTGGGATTAATACATGGCGTAATGAACGTCTTTGAAGAAGCCCAAGTTTGAGGAGGCATTTTTTCTTTCTCTTGTACCTCTTTGATGATAAGATGGCAGCTGCGATTTCCCCAAGCTCCACATATACCTACTTATAGGTCACATTGGCCAGAAAATATAAATGAAGGAAGGTCATCAATTTGATGGATGATGTGCGCTCAGCTCTGTGATCGTCACATTTCCACGTTACATTTTGTGATTGGTATTTTCTTTGTTTTGAATATAAAGTTTGAGTTGCAATACAACGCCACCTATAGACAATAATGTTACATATTTCTGGTGAAGAAAAGCAGTCTGTGCTTCCAAAATAAAAGTATATTATTCATTGGGCATTTGTAAATGTTTTTATCTTAACTGTTATGTACGACTATTCGGAAAGTATTAGCCGTTTTTTATTTAAAAACTCAAAGCTGTTGTGATGCCAAATGTTAATTTACAAAACGTTTAACATGTATTTCAAGCTATCTGTAAAATGTTACCGTAGTTTGAATCAAAGGGTTTCTTCCGGAATTAATTTATTAGACAACAAGCTCTAACACTCAAAATCAGGCGTCGCATCGCCATTACTGACATTGCTGATAAAACCATTACACTGGCGGCACCATTGCCCGATCTATAAAAGGCGTTATTTTTTCCTGGGGCAGTGAAAACTATTACGTGTAATATAATATTTTTAAAAATAGTTTAATATGCATGTTAAACGTTTTGTTAATAACTTTTAGGATTATATCACAGCATTGACTTTTTAAATACAAACGGCTAATACTTTCCGAATAGGCTACATACATATAATTAGCAAAGTAATGTAACGTTATAGCGTTCATTATGCGGACGCCGGACCCTTCAATTAACTGCCTATGATAATAACCGTACTCTAATCTGAGAATATAAAGATAGCATTTACGGAGAATTGTGGGTACCGATCTCTTGTGATTTTGGCATCGGTCTTTACCCAGAAGATCGACTTCACTGATTATGTGTTGGAGGGTGGCGATTCTGAACATACTTTTTCCCTCTCCTTCTGTGATTGGTCATATGGCTGCGCTATTAACGGCATTTTGTGACCTCCGTAATAGTTTATTTTGGTGCATTGCTGGGTAAAATGCAATTGCGCTGAGGGGAGCTTTGTGGGTTGGCTTCCCATTGCAACACCAAGGGCATGAATTTTGCTCATTGAAATAATTTATTACGCGCAAACCATGCCTAATTAATTTAGTTTAAAAGGCAATATGGGAAAATCGATTAAGTCGATTAACTGAATCACTGTCTGCGTTTTAATCTCCAGCCAAAATCGTGATTATAAAAATCAGATTATTAAATTCATATTATAAGGTTCGAATGGACCTCAACAAAACATGATTTTGATGGCTGAAGTTTGAATGCAGCACCATTTTTTTTCAATATTTATATACCCAATCTTGCTGTAAAATCTATCACTCGGAACATTTTTTGCACATTCCGCAACTTACTAATGACATTAAAATATGAAACCGTTTCCATGTTTTGCGCTAAACGAAAAAAAAAATATTCAATGTTTTCAGCCATTACTTTGAAGTTGTTTCAAAAACAAAAGTTGATAAAATATCTTAGTTTGAACATCTCATTTACTATACCTCTCTAGGTCTCTCTTCACTTCACACATTGTTGTGTACACAAATTTAGAGCAGGTATTAGGCCTATATATATATTTGCACTAACCTTTTCTCTTGAGAGTGTGAATAATTTATAAATGGCGCCTGTCGCGTATCAAAATGAAAGTAGAAAATGCGTCATTCGTTGAGATCAAATTAACCAATGTCTTAGTTTCTCATTTCTCATTGGTTGGAAGGCGGAAAGTAAACTTGTTGACATGCAATTTGGCCTGCTCAGAACTCCCTGTGGTGCAGATTTATCGAATTGTTGGTTTAAAATTCTCTTGTTTTCTCTCTCAAAAATGACAATTGGAGAGAGTTTTGTAGATGAGATCTTGCGCTTCTGGTTGGCTTTAATGACTCGGCAAGGGGCAAATATTATGCAGGATATTATACGTGCAAAAGTTGGTTTTTGTTTTGGTATAGTAGGCTATTCATATGTAACCCCCTGCTGCCAGATGAACTGAAGACTAAGCGAAATTCCAAGACTCATCCAATTGATTAATATGGTAATTACACAGTGCTCGCACATTTGTAGCATTTCATTCCTCCACATGATCGCTCGAACTAATGAACTGGTTTCGAGTTTGTCTTTTTCTTCGGTTTATTCCACCCTCTTATATGTTGTAGTAAAGATGGCGCCTTGAAAACGTCCGAAATTACCGCGCAGCAGGATTTTGGTGTAACAATGCTTTTAAATCCTGATCTTTACTTTTACGACAAGGCATTTGGACTTTTCGCACACTTCTCCATTCTCTTTCCATCTGTTTGCAATCTATAGTGTGCACTTCGATCCATTGACGTGCATTGAATAAACAAGTGGTGCGTGTAAGTGCTTCATTCTGAGCTTAGAACCACCTTTACATGCGCCTCGGAAATTCCACAGGAAACAAATTTACAAACGAATATCCATTTCACTTTCTGGCAAAAATTACAACGTCTTTTATCGCTCGTTTCACCAAGAAAAAGCACCATTTCTGCTGTAGGAAAAGGAGAGAGAAAGGGAAAATCTCAGTCTGTGCAGTTTTGGAGGAAAGTTCACATTCCTACTTGAAATTCAGGAGGCAGTTCATTATACCTATAACTTGCATAAAACAAGTTCTTTGGAATTATTGACTTTGTTTTAGGTAATAATGGGATCATCAAAAATAACGCTTAACATGGATCTAACACAAGCTTTATTTCACAGCTTTACATACTTTTACTGTATAGCATCTATATGTAGCCTGCTTACAAGAAAAACCAGCAATATTTTAATTCATAAAAATCTATTGAATGCACTGATGCGATAAATTGGGAGCGACGTTTCATTAAGCTTGTAAATAAAATTGAATTCTGTCGATTTTCCTTACAAATAGCCGAATACAAAGTTAAACTTAATAATGATTGGACTGTGCGCCTGTTTGTCTGGAGGCTACATTTCAAATGCAATAGATTTCTGTTGAAGTGAAAAAAAATATACTAGTTTATGCTACTGTTGCTCCAGTAACAAGGTTTACAATTCGTGGTCATTGCATATTATTTATTTAAGTAGAGAAATGTTTGGTATAGGCAACAATTGTCTGCATGTGTGTGCTGTGTGTTGGGTCTGTGTCTACCTTATACCTGCAATCGAAATGTCTACAATGGATGCCATGCTCTGAGTTCATCCCCAGGGATGCTTCTGTAACTGGTGTGTTAGGGAACGAGGATCAAGTGGGTGGAAAGAAGGGTGTATGAAGTTGAAAAGCGAACTGTGGGTTTGAAAGTTGAGTTGAAGAAAGGAGAGAGGAGATGGAAAATGGCAAACGAGTAGGCAGTACCATGTGGTCTATTATATTGCGTAGCAGGCATTTCTCAATCTAATGTCATCTTCTGTATAGTATTACGGTTTTGAGTTGCGCACCGATCGGTCTATGATCTCTGTGGGATTTATTTACTTCCATATTTTATACTAGGTGAGTCGTGGATAAATTGAAATGGCAAGTTTATTTATTTGACAGTTGAGCCATCCGAAAAATGAAAATCCGACAGTGATGAACTCGACATTTCTCATTTGTCCATGGCAATAACATTGAATTGAAATAGGCTATTTATAAGAAACTACTGATTTAATATTGTATCCATTTTAGAAAAGTAGTAGACAGTGTACCTATGACATTTATGTACTGGCTATATGTTGCGATTTTTTCCATACTCTATGGCAAAACCCTCCAAAAAGTGTATTGGATAATTATTTAGTTAAATATTAATTTACTCTTGATATCCCACAAACTTGTGCTCTTCAACTACATTAATATTATATACATATAGTACCCAAACCTCTTCCTTCCCAAACACATAATAGCCCCTATAATTATTTGACAGCAATTTTTTAACGCATTATTATGGTAAATACAAAATGCAATCAGCTAATGTCCCCCCCCCCATGATTTGAATAACAAAATGTGAAATGGTTTATTGAAATCGATGTGACAGTTGAACCCATTTGATTTCCGTTTTTCAAAACTTACAACATATATAACTAATACAGGTTATTGCCTTGAATGTTCAGAATACAATGGTTTGTCATTTGTATCACATCCTAATCCTCGCTATAGATAAACTGGAATACTTTATAAATGTAATGTTGGGAAATGTAAAATGGCATTTAATAATTCAGGAAACATGTAACCCTGAAGTGTCATCATAGTAAACCGTGCATTATACTGACATTGCCAGCACTCAATTCTTTATATGGATATAAAATTTGAGATTCTACTTTTAAAATGCGTGGAAGACGTGGTTACATCATTTAGGATGTTCCTTTAGTGGTGTTGACTTTAAAAAGCGCACTTTATTTGTTGTGGCAGCACTGAGAATGTAGAAGTTTACAGGAAAGTGGCAATATATTGGGGCAGAGTTTGTTAAAATTGTGCTACACATATTGTAAAAGGGGGAGATTTTTGGGGAAGCAGAGAAGACGATTCGCCATTTTGTCGGTTTAATGTGTTCAGTAAACGACCGCGTTGCCAGTTTGCGGTTCAGTCGGCCGAGTGATGTTCAAATGAGCTCTGAGCAATGTGTGCCCCAACTCCGCCTTTCATTTACCCTGAGCTTGGAGGTTCCGGTTTGTGTTGCCTACCAATTGCGACCATCCCCTTTGCCCATGCCACGCATTCCGTTCGCTATTTCTCAATTTCTTGGCCGCTTTTCTGGACGTTTGTTGTTTCGGCCGATCCTTGCAGTTTGTCATGCCCTATTTCGTTTTCCGGTTCACATTTTGCTGCCAGCTCTGTGCATGGCGCCTCCTACTTGTTGTACCCGTTAACAACATTGCCAATCGATGCCATCAGCTCCCCACTTCCCCCCACTTCAAGTACGTGAGGATAGCTCTCTGGTTGTATAGTTGAACGTCTTTCCATAGACATTTCCAGGAAATGACATTTCTTTTTCGTGCCGAAATAGCACAGCTAAGTACATAGAAGATGGCAAACTGTTCAGGGAGGTTACTAACATATCTCGTTATAACAATATCATTGAAAGATTGGCTCCAAATAATCGATTTGAGTGATATAGAAACCGAATGGTACCTCAGGAACATGAATAGTATAGTAATGACTGAATTAGGAAAGATGTGATTGGCATATATGCAGAATTTGAATGAAAATGTTAAGAGTATAAAATCAGTAAAAATCCATAGAACATGTTCATTTCTGATATAATACTATACTAATTGAGGATTTTATGGTAGACAGACTCTTCCATGCAACAATGGGCCAAATACAAGTAGACATAATCATGCAGTGTAGTGAGATTAGCTCAAGTGTAACCCCCATGTAAAATAAATTACAATGTAAATGAATTCTATTCCTATATATTTGTTTCCGGGATTTTTGATATGCACAGTGTAATTTTTGTTTATTCCGTTTATTTAGTGCACCCAATGCATCATAAAACTTTTTGTGACCGAGTTTCATTTGGAGCCCAAATTACTCAAAATCCATTTGCTCCATTTTATGACAGCAACTATTAATAGTATAAAAGAAAAGTATACTGAAAAATTAACTTTTTACAGTCGTGAATTGCATTGAGCATTTCTATGCCAAATTTAAAGATAGTTTTTTATTGAATGAAATTATTTCCGATTGGTTTATTTTTTCCGGTGATATTTTGCAAACCAAAAAGTTATTTTGGCACCAGTTCAGATTGCTGCAGGTCGATCAATTGAGTATAGCCGCCATCTTGGATACCAATTCGAGATAATTTGTCTTACCTCTTTGTCCTTTACTGCCATTAGATAAATGTTAGGAGGAGAACATATATATGGAAACTCCATGAAAGTAGGACGTATGTGAAGGGTGTCAATTGCTAAGTCTCATATACACTCTCTGCTACACGTTTCTAACGTTAAGAGCTTCATTTATTCAGTATGCATGCACCGAAGTACTAGCGAATATTGCATTGCTTTTAGAGGATGATTTGGATGTGTATCATTTGAGTCACTAAGTCCCCACACCATTTCATTTGGGCATTTCAGGCTTTAATCGTATCAATTACAGACGTAATTTATAGTACACGGAAACAACAATTAAGTTAGCAGTGCCTTAATGTGGATCCATGTGGATATGTGGTTACGGTCTACTTGGGGCATTTTGGCTGGAAAAGGAGGGTGTGTTGATGCTGACTTTTTTCAATTGACATGAGTATGAACGACAAGTGCAGCATTGCATTCAACTGATGAAGTTCCCTGCCTAAATAATTAGGCGGAGAGAGGATTTTTTGTTGTTGGGCCTGAGGGAGTCAACATCGTGGTAAATTACTTTGGCGAGTAATTTACGTTTTTCGGTTTAAGTGTGCTAAATCTAATTTGAACGAATCGCAGTGAGCCGGTTCCAATTAATTTCCGCATTCAAGAAGCCCACCAACAAGTTCTAACTTAGTTAGCAATATTTAACTTAAATATCGCGAAGTAATGCGGAAATATTGAAAAAGAAAAGTTAGCAACTTTGTTAATTAAAGCTTTTTATAGCAAGACACTTTACTTTTTCCACCTGTTCATCTTTGGTCTATGCAATTTTTGTTTATTTTTTGGAAGAAAAGTTCAACTGAAGTTGTTTGCATAATTTTTCACGCATCATGGGTGTCAATTCTGCCTGATTAAGCAAATCCATATAAAAGAAGGAACAAAAAACACATGGCTTCCCTTTCTCCGCCGAAATTTTTTGATATTTTTTCTCTTTCGATATTTCTTAGTAATATATACCCCACCAGTATCTGTGTGGCCCTTATAACGGTAAGGAAAGCTGATATTAAAATTCAGCTACGCGCATAATATAATAAACAGCGATCGGACCTTAATTCGATTTAACGATCGATTATTTTTGGGGGTATAAAAAATAATTGTGATAAAGTTTTTTGCTGCACAATAACAGCATATTTTTGTTTGCACTAGCGAACTTGGTTCAAACAAGATTTAAAAATAGTAAACTATAGCCTATACCCTACGCCCACTCACGGAATGTTTGCATTCAAAAAGCATGCATCACATTAAAGAGCAGATCAGCATTTGACTTTTATCTGTACTGGTATAATATTATATCTATAGTCTAACTACGACCACTGCCTGGAGCAATGTGATAGCAACACCAAGTCAGCTAAAAGTAGCATCAAGGCCTGATATTCCACAGGATTGGTGGGACAGTGTTGTCAGTTGCTGTAGTTATTCTGGATGAAATGTACTTCATCATACTTTGGACCTAGACATGCAATATTATAAACTATCACAGCAAACGCCCACTTTTTGTGACTGGTTAGCAGCAGACCGGTTTTTCACTTTCAAATTTCATTTGCCACGAATGAGAATATTGTACAGGCAACAAAATGTTTTTAAGATTACATATGCATATACAGGGTGCGGCAAAAGTCTGGTCTTTTAAATATCCTTAAAATAGTAAATAATATAGCTTTGTACAGTTTCAGCGGTTGAATAGAAAGTCATATGGGGGAATACGAAAATTACATCGCACGTGACCTATGATGTCATCTTCAAGGTCATCCATGTTATAGCTTTTCAACCGTGCATTTTGGAATATTACTTAAAATTTTTAACTTGCATGTGAATGTGTTTCTTGGCCCTGGGAAAAATAATAATGATTAACATTGGGAGAGGAGAATTCAAGTGGCACTATTTCTTTAATTGCACGGAAGGACACCACTCATATTTGTTGCTTTTATGAGGGTTGCGACTGTTGATGAAAAGCTTTGAGAGGTTCGCATCCGATCGAACTGCTATTCTTGATGACGGCTATCATTCTTTCTTTATTCTATACAATATCGTGATTGGTCGCCAAGCCAACAAAAGCCAATCGGTATCTTCTTTTAATAATGTTAACCTCTGTTTCCGAATTGTTTAACCGTTTTCTTGAAAACAGTACAGTGTTTATAAACGCGAATTTTGGGACCACCTGTTAATTAATAAAATTAAGTTACAAATTAAGGTTAGCAGGTTGTTATAGCAAACGGTCGTATATTATGGTACATTTGAAAAAGATTGGTTTTGGATGGAAATACTTTGTTGACGTATGTGAATTTAGGAATGAATTTGGAAGCGTATATGAACGTAATTACTACACTTTCTCCCATGGGAGTGCACATGCACTTAGCCCGAGTTTCAGTTTGGCCTGTAACAGATATATTAGATAATAAAATGAGGAATGCCATAGATTTCGGAAACATCGATTGTCAAGTGCAGCTATTTCTGATCTCTGCTTCATCTTGCTCGGGGTCCATTTGCTGAAGTTGCTTTTCTCTATACTGCGCTTGCGCATACGCATTTGATACTATAAGCATGCATAGTGGAAATGTAGCACAATTTTTCGCCTTCCTAAGGCCCTTCCTCCCTTTCCCAAGCCACCTTCCCAAATGAATGGAACGGAAATCCATTAGCCTCCTATGTTGTCTTATAGAAAATGGCCGAAACCGGATGAAAGTGTATATAGGGATTGAGGAAAGGCGGATCTGCTGTTGGTAACCGTGCTGCCATGGGACGTGGAGGGAATTAGGTCCTGGACCATGGCGATTAAATGATACGACTCAATACTGTTCCGCATTCTTGGTGTTTGCCGCAACATGTTTCCTACATCCAGTTGCCCTCTACTTTCCGGATCAGTGTTTCATCAGCAATTTCTGCGTTTTACTGCACATTCAATGCCGTTTAGTATATGGTCGAGTAGTTTCATCGTTCCCTATTATGTTAACCTTTATCCTGGAGAGTGCAGTAATTCACGCCGGTGAGCAATACAGTCTTTAATTTTAATTACGTACATGTATTATAGAAGTAATATAAAAATTATCAGGGATTCCTCTTAAAATAATAAAATTATAGCACCAGAATTATAAAAAGTTTTTGTACAGCTATCACAAATGTGTAAGAAAAGTGCAGAGAAACACTAACATTTTTGGAGCTGGTTTTTAAAGGGTAGGTAAAACATTTTCTCTGTGTGACAAGAGAAGGCTAAGCAACTTGGGCACATGATTGCGATTGCGGTTACAGCTTCACATGCGTGCAGAGAAAACAGTGCAAGCAACATTCAGGCAAAGCAATGAGCAACGCATTGTTTTTCGAACGGCGATATCTCTTCTCCATTTCATCGTAATTTCCATCTTTTTTCACCTTCCGAGCCAGCTAGATGTGCACATCATTTCCCTAATTTATACTACCTGCCTATCTTGCAAGTTACAAATTCTACATTTTCGAACACCCTGATTGTGTGTTTCAAAGTCCTCAAAGTGCACATTAGCAGATGTCCCCCAATGTGTACATCATGTTTGCATGCTTGTTTTTTTATATTTGCATTCATTTGAGATATACCAACCACGCACACAGTTAGGTGACTCACCCTGTATATCAGCCATATAAACAAAGATTGGGTACAAGGTTGTGATACTTTGTTTGAATACTTGTATACATCCTATAGAGAGATGAAATTTGGTATACAGATCAGTCTCGCGGTATATTTTCATCTGTAAAAAGTTTTTTCGTAGGTTACGACTTAGATTTGCGAGTATTTCACTCGCAAAAACCGAAGCAGGGGTAGCTTCATGGGTTGTTTTCACTGCACGGCCGAAGTGAAATTCTATTGATGTCGCGGCAGTCACGGCGCTTGTGTGAATTGATGCAAATTTTCAGGGTGCATTGTGGAATCTTGTCAGTTCACCTTTAACTAACTTAGTGTATTATAATTTACTTTTGTTTTCATATTAATTGTTGCTAAAACTTACGAAAAATTGGGTTGCATTTTGTGTCAGTTAGACCAAAAAAATATCTCTGCCTTATTTAATGCCACTAACATGTAACACTTATCTATAAAAGATCGCTTCTGTTGCGTATTGATGTTTTGCCTAAAACCACGAAATATTTCTACTACATATAGCATATTTACATTAGTCTCGAAATTTGCAGTGAAAGCAAATTGTAGGGAGATTTTGAAAAAAAACATTGCAACTATTTAGAGACTGGATTAAATTTCATATAGCTAAAGAGATTAGAACTATACATATACTGCAATATTAAGTTTTTTAAATTGTTAATTGAGCAACATCAAAAGTGCATTACTGAATTCCAAATAGTATACTGTGATGAGGTCCAAAGATAACATGTCTGCAAAACTAAAGAAATTCTCGGTTACGGTTCCAGTTATTGATTTATATTTTTTTTACGTCTTTAGTCTGCAAACGTTTGCAATACGGGTATTCACATTTTATTCTCCTTCCTTTCATTTTACGCATTGTAAAATACTATCTGTCTTTAGTTTATTGTCGGTAGTAAACTGGCAAGTTTGGTTTCCTCGGTTTAGTTGGGCTGTAGCTGGTGTATTCGCCAAGTCAAAAGTTTTGACAAAGATGAATTTGAACTGGTGAATTGAAACTATATGGCACCAAGTAGGCCTAATATGTGAATATACTGCATGTGTATATCTACGCCAAGTCTGTTCGCTTCGCTTAACGCCAACGTTTATAGTACGTTACAGTATCTTGGACTCGGTGATTTATGTGATGTTTTCGTGTGCTGGAAACTTGGCACAGATAGTTTTGTTGCAGACTAAAGAAAAAAAATCTATTTACACGCATTGATTACTTTGTATATGCTTCTTTTTATCGTGATATTTTATGAATGACCTAAAACGATATCTTCTACTTTTTATGCATTATCAGCAAGAAAGGAAGGAGAATTGCAACAGCTTGACGTATGCATATGAAACTTAATTCCAACAAATATAATGTTGAATTGTTTAAAAAAATATTAAGGGAAGACAATTTATAGGATATGGAAGCAATAGGCCTACTTTTGCATGCACAACATGCATGGTGCAGCATTTCATGCCCATCTATATTGGTTCTTTTTATCGATCGCTGCTCATGGATAACGACCTCAAATCCAAACTATATCGATATACTGTGGGAAATATGTAAATTCACAGTTGTAAGTGTAGCTTGGGGCGTTTGACTCCAAAACTTCACTTTTGTTCAGCTATATTATGGTGGTAAATCTTTTCTAGCGTTCTATATAGCCTATACAAATGCATTTCAAGTAATAAATATTTGAAAGCGCTCATTTCTTTTTAAATTGTCTAGTGTATATCACGTGTAATTTAGTGTAATTTACTCTGTAGCCCAAATTTAATGTGTTCACCTCGTAATATTTTCTGCAATACAATATTTGTGGTGAAAACGGTCCCGACAATTCAGGATATTGGGATTCACTTTGCTGTTGGATGGGAGCGGACTTTATGCAATGTCAGGGTGCACACGTTCCATTTTTGCCGGAGGGGTGCATGTTCTTCGATCGGTCGTTCCAAAAGTCAATGGAATAGCCTGGCAGAAAACCAATAAAATTTTATCCCCATTTAGGGAAAACCACATAGCCTGCACGCCTTGCATTAAAACTTTTTGAGGCTACACTTAAATTATAACTGGAATTTGCTGTCTTCAACTTGTAAATTTTCTATTGTGTTTGTAAAAGGGGAATATAAACATATGGAATGTTTTTGTCAGATTTTTAAGACTCTTCGAGTAAAATGTGACATTCTGAAGAATGTGTGTGATGCCGACACAAAATATTATGGTCGTTTCTGCTGCTGCATTATTTAAAATTAAGACATATTTGGTATTTCTTATTTTTTTAAATGGTATCGATTATCTTGCGCTTTGGAAATATTGATTTGGATCGAGTTAGGAGCACGAAATTCAGTTATAGTTTGGTCTAGCTATATCTCAATTGATTCTTGCATGGACAGTATAGGATTGCGACGGATTACTGCGACTCTGGATGCGGTTTCAGTCTTGTATAGGTTGAGGTTGTTGGCTCGTTGTGGATGGGGACTTGGTGGCTATAGTGCTTGAGTATAGTGGGCACACTGGGTATAGTAGGTACACAGGATTGGATGAAAGAGAGGCGTTTTTACAGCCGTCAAGGTGGGCTTTGGGCTGCTTTCGATTTCTCGCTCTCTTATATGTCCTCGAGGACCTTTTGGATCGCATGCTGGCACTGACCAAAGCGAAATTCAGCCAAGGTATTGCTGTGTAGGAGTAAAAGCAGGAGGAGTTGATTCGTCTTCGTTTCTCCCAGATTGCTCCCATGATGCCACAAATGTTGCTCCGAATCGATTGGCTTCTATCTCATAGACACGACTTTCCTTTAGACTAGACATATACAGGGTGTTCCAAAATATTTTATATGAACAAAGCTTTATAATATACATTATATTCAAATATTTTGCATTAATTGCCACGATGCGTATAGACGCCATCTAGAGGCAGAATGCTGCATGACAAGAAATGTTGCAGCAGATAGGTCCACCAAATATTTATACTATAAGGAGGTGCTTTTTTAAATCATGTACAACTCATTTAATGTATAATCACACTTAACAGATTATAAATTCAATTGTACAGTATTTCTGAAAAAATGCCAAGTCTTATGGAAATGCTGTGATTATACAGACAGGATCAATGGAAGAAGTATACAGTATATGAATAAATATACTGTTCTTGAAAATAACAGCTTTTAAAAATCGACATCCGTTTTCCACTGGGACTGTGCATATAGTATAGTGATACGATCATCAAGTGTGTTTCTTCAGGGGTTTTGTTGAAGATGTCGGCTTTGCCAATGGATGTCTGCTGGTTGGCAATGGAGACGTTGCAAAATGTTGCCTGTCCCCCAAAATGTCATATCTTCTTTTTCTTGTATAGTACTGTATATCATATCCGGGATAGGAAATCTGGCTGCTGCTGCTCGGTGTAATCTAGGATGCGTCTGTTTTCTATTCTTGTTTCTGTGCTGCATGGACATACTGTATAATATGGACAATTCCTGCCTTCATGCCTTCTGGCTTTTTTTTCTCTGCCTTGTGCCTCCTTTGCTCACTGACTCAGTCTTTCTTGCATTTTGTGGATATTACAAAATCAATAGTAGCTCGGGCAACGTCCTTCGTTGATGAACGCTGATCCCGGATTTAGATTTGGCTTCAACCGCAAATGTGCGATTTCTGAATAACGCGTTTTCAGTGCTGGAATTACTCATAACATGTACTACCTGTATACCATTTTGCTGGCTGCTTGCATCATTTTATGGCATTGTTATCCATTGATTCCATATGCGTATGTGTGAGCGACAGTCATATGACTTTTCGAATCGCATAACGACATGTACCATTCCCCAGAATGGGATTATTGCATTTTTGAATGTCATGTTTATTAATACACTAGTTGAATTTCAAAACTTTGAAACATTTCAAGTTCCTTTCTTTCTATAGCTAGTGCATCACATCGTTCTCTTTGTATACAGCATTTTCCAATCATTGTTTCCACGTAAAATAAATAATGGAAAATATATATATAGTATACTTAATTCATGGAAAACTATGTAAATAGAATATGAATAATAAAAGGGCATATCTGGAACAGCCTGAAAGTTTAGATTCGGAGCACAACTGCTGAAGGGATTTTGATTTATATATAATGTATAATATTATTGTCTTTATAATTTTATAAATGTTCTATTGGATTATAATTCCATTTAGCTTTTTTGAGCGATTGGTGATGAACATTGATAATTACTCCTCATATTTCCAAACCAAATATGAATGGAGAATACATTCTAGTTTGTTCCATAGTGCATGCAATAAATAAGCTGTTTCTTCGTTAAAACAAATTCAATTTAAAGTTTGGGATTATTTTTGATGAATCCTTCCTCTTATTTTCTTTTGGTCCGAATCACTTTTTGCAGGCGTTTTTACAAGTTGCCCTTGCAAAGAGTGATTTGTTACTAAAGGTTATTTCACCTTTCCCAACAAGATAAAGTTGAACGTTTGAGGGAAAACTGAATTCAAAGATAGGGTTTTATCGCGACTGGAAACGCTTCGTATCGCAACTTGCGCCAGGCTATATGAGACTCATTTTTCCGTTTCAGACGGTGGAAAATATTCCGCACATTTCACCATTCCCGAAAAGGGCCTCGAGGGACTTGCAAAAAGAATCAGAACCAGTCAACGACTCTACTGCTATATATACCTATGAACGACGAATATCCCTATTCCGAATGTCAAGAAAAAGTGGCTAACCTTGGAGAAAAGTGGGCCGGAAGAAAGAGCGATCGGGGACATTTGGCACCGTAAGTGATCTTTTCTTTTTTCTTTTCTCAACTTCTTCCCCTTGGAACCAAAGGGAAGATATAGAAAAGGTGGGAGGATAAAGTTGGGCAAAATGGGGGCACATCTCCAACATTGAATGGAGTCGATTTAAAGCTCTTTGATATGTGATTTCGATTTGAAAACTTGCTCCCCCTAGAGCCAATAGAAAGCTTGTCTCATGGTCAGGTGCAATGAAGCAATTCTGCAAGACTTCGAAGGGAGAGTAATGATATAATACAGTAGGGCTAATACCTAATTTAGTTCCTTGTTTCATGAAACGAATGTTACAAAAGATTTGTAGCCTATCAATTGATTTTAGTGTGCAAACCCTCAGTTTTTCCAGACCTAATACTCATTTTTGATCTTGATGTTAGAGTAAAAAGTATAGCGTAAATTGAGGAATTGGTTATACAGAATTCAAAGGCGTGTTAGCAAAAGTGTATCCATGTATAATAAAGTTGAGTAAAGTAGGGATTACTAGGTGTCTGGGTGGGTTGTTTTGTGGTAGGTGTATGGGTAGGATAAATTGGCGTTTGCACACCTACATTTTTTGAGTAGCAGTGAAATAGAACACACTTGAGGCATGGTGAAAAATATTCGTTTTGCCTGTAACAGCCATCGCTCACCCAACCACAGTGCATGGGTGGGAAAAGTGAATTTTTACTGCCATGTGATGAATTGCTAGCTTTGACAAAGAAACGGGTCAAATAAAAAGGCAAACGCCCGACGAGGAGCGCCGTCAGGCGTGCAGCGAAGCCTAACACTTGAAAAAATAAGCGACAAAGGAAAAAAGATAACACATGATGTATATATTTTTGCATGCAACCCAATGCCATAGCATAAAAATATGCTTTAACCCACCCCCACCCCTCCAACTCACTTCATCCCTCGGTTTTCACAGGAGAGGAATAACTCTTGAAGACTGCTTTTCAGGATTTTTGCCAATGTGAAAACTGCAATTCTCAAAGCTGCTTGCTTTGAAAAATACTACTTCGCCCATGACGTGGGTTTTATTTATTTCAAAATGTACACGACTTATTTTCGAAGCGCATTTTTATAAGTGCATATCTACGTGCTAGTATAGTCACATTTTCGATTTTGTGTTGTCGTTTGAGAGGTGCAAAGTGAGAGTTTAAAATTCAGGGGGAAAGGGGAGCTTTTGGCGCAGGCTTTCCTGCATGGCTTTACCGCTTACTTTACTAAGAACAGCCGTCAGATATTTTTGTAACTATTTGTGCATGTAATTTTAAAGCACAATTTGCATATACAGACCATTTTAAAGGAGATGTCAAGCAATATCTTGATCCTTGTATACAGTTGACAAGATTAATTTTTATTAGTGAAATGTAAAATAGAAAATGGAGCTCTTGTGCGAAGAATTAAGTTGTTTTAAAATGGTGCATTGTGCAGAATGTGATTTTTTTTCTCTCGTATCTTTTTTAAATTATTCTGGACACGCCTTTTAGGCCTATGTATGTATGGTGTGATAGTTTTTAAGGCAATGGAAAATCGATAAACGGTCGGCTGATTTTAACAAGGTCCAATACGACGAGAAAAATTTCAATTTGCAATTTCAAGTAAAACGATTTTTAGCCGAGACGGATGCAATTTGTGGCCTGTGTCAAAATATCTTGAAGGGACGTCTGTTTAAATTGAATGAAATCGCACGCAACAAAATTGGCACGAATTGGCTGCGACGACTTGTGATTCCCTCGCTCGCAATCCTGCACGTTATCCTTGGGTATATATAACACGTGATTTCGATTTTCTTGTTTTCTTTTTTCCTCCTCCACTTTCTCCATCTTGTACAGCTTAAATAAACAGGAATCGCAAAAATAACAGCTTGACTGCGAATAGCGAAAAGACTGGAACTTGTTTAACGGCCCAGTTGATCACTTTCATTTCATCATATCCGATCGAAGGTGGCGGTTATTGGCTCACAGTGTGCGTATATAAGGAAAATACATTTGAAAAGAAAGTAAAATGGCAATATAGATGAGGAAAGAGCGGAAGTGAGCTTCATTGCAGCAAAGTTTCCTAATGTCTGCCTTGTTCACAAGGGAAAACCATGAAAAGAAGTAATTGTTTTTGGGCATCATCGCTCCTCCATGCTCCTTGCTTTATTGCGCTTGGTGTTCATCAACATCAAATGATCATTATTCAACACAATGCTGTATTTGGCTCGGTGGAACTATCATTTCATTTTTTTCCTCCCGAGAATATTTTGTTTTTTTGTAAAATACAATTATAATTCGTTATTAGAAATCTCGAATTATTGCTGTAAGGAGAAATACATAAGAAATACTACTAGTTTTCAAATGTAATATGCAACATAGATGCTAGGAAAAATAGGTATTATGGATTTTTAGATAGTATCAAGGTATCTCAAAGTAGCCTACAGATACATAAATAAGGAATGTCACATGCATCATGACCACCATTTTTCTTTCGATTTATCTTTACTAAAAACTTCCTATTTGAAAGACGCAAGTTTTGCATTTATCATTAATCCTATAAATTGGAAAATATTTGTTCTTTTTAATGATCTTGTCGCAGGACAAGAGAATTGTATCAACTTTCTGACCATTTCCGGGAGTACTGCCTCACAGCTTTGATTAATCAACATCCATCTTGATGACTGAGCACAAACAACATGATTCGAACATAAATCTATGTGACACTGATAGCTGCACTTAATTTTCCCTGATACAGTCGATATAAATACATTGCTGTAGTCTGTAATGCTCGGAATGGGAAACAATTATGGAAATAACCACCATTACGTGCATGTGCCAGAAAGGTAAATTTCCAATTCCATATATACCCTATTCCAACAGCTGTGATGAATTACTAAGTATATAATGTATTAATTAGGGAATTTGCTGCAGGTGGGGGCATTTAAATGTTGAAGTCAAGCTGCCATGTTGGCTGCCAACACATTTTTTTCCCACTTGGTTTATGTGAAACCTATCCTCTAACGACAGTTCCCTGATCAATGAATATTGTGTAATGTTGACAAAATAGTCAATATTGTCATCGCATATAATCCATAGCCCAAATGTGTTGCATACATTTTTATAATAGATGGCAAAAATATTTCGCTTTTAAAAGTTAAATCGCTCAGCTTCCTGTGGAATATAAATTCATGCAAAGAGGATGATATATACATTTTGCAATTTAGAAGATTTAGAGAAAGCAGTTTTGAATGGGAAACAGATGTTTAAAATGTAGAATATGTGCGTAAAGCGAAAACCGTTGATTTATTTGTTGGGATTGGCCAACGAGGCTTGTGGCTTGTATTTGAGTGGAATCGATGTTTAGATAATCGATTGGGACGGCAGTGAAAGTGAATCTTTGCGGGCTGGAAATAATCTGGGCAAGTGTGTCCCAGGAGTAGGTAGGTCTCTTTAAACTTGCGACCGGCGTTTGCATAAGGAAAGAGGCAATTTTGCATCAATCCAAAAGGTGATCTGCGCTCTGGTTCAGTTCCGATTGACGTTGGATGATTGCAAATCCCTGTGGGTTCCTCATGCCAGAAAATTCGTTTCTTCCGCCTTTGATTTCCCGAGATTGCATACCTCCTTGCTGGCAACCAAAGAGTTGCTAATTTCCTTTTCAGTGCCATGTATAGTCGATGAAGAAGCAGCAGTAGTCTAGGTACCAATGCACATATAACCTATATCCATCTCTCTTGCTCTCTCGCATATAATTTAATTTCTCCACCGACGAAATTCCCCGAGATGCTCATGCCAAGTGAAAGTTTATCGAGTTACACCCTTCGTGATTATGACGCTTTATAACGATGAAACGAATGAAAACGACGATCATTTGGGAATTGACAATTTTTCTCTTAACAAATTCCCATTCAAACGACTTATATACAGCGCAGAAAAGAGATTTATTCGGCACAATATTACCACTAGTCAGACTATAGATCAGTTTCAAATAAAGATAGGTAGGCCTATAGCAAATCTGAGCATTTTAAAAGTGTATAGATGCTGCTCTGAATTAAAAACTGCCCTGGTGATGTATCTAAAGTTATATTATTTTCAGTTTGATTCACTTTGCTTAATTGGTTTTCATATTGTAGCATAATATGGGCAACTTATTTATCTGGTTTTGTTCATGTGTGCCAAGAAGATGTGAGTTAAAAGGGGGGAAATCGACAAGCTGCACTTGTAATTTCGCCTTAGGAAAACTTGAGAGCTCTGAGAAGATCGTCGTCTTTAATTACTAAGTCTCATTAAGAGGCGCGGAAATGTCAGCAAGTGCGCTGCTCGTTAATGGGAATTAGCCAAGACAAGGATTACAGGTTCATGTCCCACCAATTGAATACTTCTCGCAAACAATTGCATACAAGCTCCGTATTTCCTCTCTATATTTCTCGTATACCGTAAATCTGAAATGAAGGCCGATGCACTCGTTTCACGTTAATAGGGCGTGGAGACAACCGTGATTCAAACTTACTGAATTGAAACAACTAAAACTTTGCTGGTTATATGCGAAACAAATATTTGAATAAAATATAGAAACTAATCCTCTGCAGTATAATAAAGACCCTCGCGTTACCAATCTAATCTTTCCATGAAAATTTAAGCGCATTTATTTGAAAACAATTGCTTGGTTAATAAGGATCGGCTATTCGGAAAGTAACGTCCGATCTTTATTTCAAAATCAAAAGCTGTTGCAATGTGGAATGTTATTAACAAAAACTTGCATATACTTCTTTAAGTATTCATAAATAATTTTACCTGGAATGTAAAAGTGTTTCTTGGCTATGGAAATAATTATTTTATTACATGGTCCTGTCACGTTGCCACTGTCAGTGTTTTGGCTGCATTTAATTAACATTGACAGTATTGGCATTGCGACTCCTGCAATGTGTGTGGTCTTGCTTTAACACCTAATAAATTAATTCTTTGTGACAGGAACTGGTTCACTTTGCTCTGAGTTGCTCCTATCAGCTTTATGAGTGACCAACATACCATTTGGCAGTTTAAACGAGGCTGTAAACCCTTTAATTAACTTGCTAAATTCGTTGGCGGACGGTGAGATGACCTAAGCAATAATTCAGCTATTCCTAGGGACAAGAAACACTTTAACGTATACAGAGTACAATTAATAAAAAAAATCAAAGGATTTGTTAATAATATTAGACATTACAACTGATTTGGATTTTGAAATAAAGATAGGACGTTACTTTGCGAATGGGCCCTTGCACATACACATAAACGGCTGAATTCGTTCCAATACCATTGAAAGTTAACCTATTAGGCCTAGAAAACGTTGTACATTGAATTTAAACATAATTTTTGACAAAGTAATATTATGAAAGTTATAATCAAGTTTACAACTAACAGGCCAATTAAATTAATATAGTGGTCCATCTGCTTTTGAAATTCAGAAGTGGTGTGCTGTTATTATTGATTTATAAACGTCCATTGCGAACTTATATTGCTCATCACGGAAGTTTTGAATTTGTTATTCAATTTGTTGTCAGTTGTTCCTTGAGTGGCAATGAGGCATGCATTAGACATTCCATAGCAACCCATTTTATGCCTGCACTCGATTATTTTTTTAACTCTTAAGAAATTCCTGTTACTTTATATTGTGTTTGCAAATAAAGAGTGATTCGCGCTTTTGCATCATTGATATGCAAGCAATGTGATTTGTAGAGCCTAACATCTTAAGTGTTACATTAATAATGAACCTGCAGGTATAAGACAGCATCGCGTAATGTACATTTTTGCTAACATTTAGCATAGGATGAACAATGCATTAATTTTTGCACTGAAATGCTCTAAATGTAACGTGTTTATATGGAAGAGTGTTGAAAATGGGCAGGAAATGAATGCAAAGTGGTAGACGTTTTTGCGCTGTTCAAAACTCGGTGGGAACCATTTGAGGCAATTCAGTGAATGTCTTTTTTTCTCTCCAGACGGAGTCGATGTTGCAATGTAAATGGATATATATTATTTTCCGGGTTGAACACTGCATGGGTCTATTTCTTGAAGATCATGGTACCAAACATACGCAGTATTGTATTATATAATAATAGTATTTTTAGTTTGTTAAACGTGAAAGTTGACATTTGACAGAAAGTGAGATGCTGACTTTATGGTTTTGGGAGCTAGATTTTTGTTTAGAAAGTAAGTGATTTAGTTATCAGAATTTCGTTGAATAAGGAAACTTGCCTATAGTGAGATATAGGATTTTTGTGATGCTTTTTAGACGTACTCGGTGGTTTTCATTTTGCGACTTGGTGCTGACAAATGTGGCCATTTACTTGTCGTATTGCTCATGCTTTTGACCTCGTCTTAAGATGAGTTTAAGTCGGAAGCATAGGGGAAAAATGCGATAAATTGCCTATAACAGCATTCCGGTTGTATTTATAGTCATCACTCAGCTCGGATAAGTGATGTTATATGCCAAAGCGCAACGTTTCCCCATTAGTTGACTGCGTCAAAATTTTTCCGGACGTGATATTCGGAATAAAAATCGTCTAAGTTGGCGCAGATTCTGCGCACTCAGTAGCAACACTAAATTATCGCGTTTTCACGCATGACATTTGCAGTATTTGGCGAATAGTAAGAAGATATGATTCATATTAATCGATCGCGTATAGAATCGGAATTTAATAGCTCAAAATTAAATTGAATATTTTTATATACGGAAAGGATGCTTTTTTTTTCTCTTCTTTTTTAATACGAGAGGCAATTTCGTCTCCTAAAAGAAAAGAAAGATGGTAATTCCGGAGATTATTCCGCATACCGGGAGTTAAATTGAAATTTGTAAGAGCCGGCGCTGATGACGACTTTGAAATTTTATCAGCCATTTTGTGTAATTTTCTATAGGGGCAGATTCGGATTTCAGGAAATGAGCCTTATGCCGAGCAATTTGCGACTACTAATTTCTTGGCCAAATAAATTGTTCCCGAGACCATTTGACAGAAACGACCCTAGATTTCTGAATTCAACAGTTATGCAGACAGCAATTGTATTACAATTGACAATATTTTCCCTCTCAATCACCAAGTTACATTTCCACCAAATATTGTCTTCATAAAAAGATGATAAATTAAAATACTGTGGTTTACAAGCATATACTTATTTGCCTATACAGCATTTGTCTTCATTTAGTTCATATAAATAATTTAATGGCCACTTAACATCTCAACTAAAGTGTAAGATATTGATTTGAAATTGGTAAGATTTCTCTAATTCCATGCTACATTTTGTGGCTTTAAAGGTGAACTGACAGGGTTTTGTAAGGTACCCTGATAATTGGTTTGTAAGTAGCTATTTGTGTCCCTTATAC
>JAQFZQ010001123.1:0-22124 GCA_034696005.1 Glomeris marginata
AACTTTCACAAAGCTACCTCTCACCATTTTGCAGATATTTAAACAAATGATAGACTTTTTGTTCACCCTGTATAAAGTTTAATGAAAGTGCTTCAGTTAGCAATTTCCTTCCAAAAACTATAATAATATATTCTGTAACTTCATGCAGAAAATTTGTATTGTTTCATAGTTATACTATATAATGTTATCAGACAAAATACAGTTTTAAACTTCTTTTATAATCACATTTGTTTGCTCATTTTCTATAAAAAAAATGGCGCTCAAAATCATTGGATTTGTAGATAAATGCCTTTTTTCAGTGACAAATGAACAATTCAATTTGGAACTACTATACTATAGTACATATTTTAACAGCATCAAGACATGTGCTGTAATGCATTTATTTATGTACAACTATTTTATGGTACTGGATGTAAACTTCTACAATTTTTTTTCAGCTGAAAACTTGTTTATTAACAATGATAATTATGACACTGTAATTACATTAATTTATTTATTGCCCTATTTTCAAACTATATATACATGTTGAATGCATTTACTTAGTCAGCTTGCATGTGCGTGTCGTGATACATATATAACTTTTTAATATTTTATGATACGGTTGTCTTTCTGTATAACAATTTATCTGGAAAAAACACTTTATAATTCGTGGAAATTTATTTTTCTTTAGATAAATTGAGAACATGGTTTGAAGCTTGAGCCTCACGTTCACTCCATACAAGTGTTTCACTTCTTTCCTTGACCATTTCCTGTGTATTATGGCCATTAGGTATGCATCATGAAAAGTTTACTCTGAGATTAATTCCTTGATGTAACTTTTATTGTGTTTTATTAGGCAGTGCTAATTGCAGAATCTGCTGCATGACTCTCATTTTACAGGTAAATGTATATTACTATAATACTTACATTTATACAAATATAGCAAAATATTGTTGATGTTATTTTTAACATTATGTATGTGAGACATTATCACTTAAGTGAGACTGTAAGATTTGGGACATGAATGTGCTATAACAATTTTCCTGTTCAAATCTTTTATATCCTGCAGTTTCTGTAATTAATTGTTTTATTTTGCTATGGAAAGTTACCTGTGAGTTAATTAATACTGACAGCACCAGCAAATTGATTGGAAAAGATAAATTTGCAAATGTTATTTACGTATATATGAACTGGTTTGGTAATTTAGGACATTGATTTTGTTGTTTAAGTTCAATAATATGATTACAGTATACTATTGCATGAGAAATAAGGACTCCATTAATAAAACACATTAGTTAAAAGTTACATTACATGTATGTATGTCATTTGTTTATTTAAGCTACTTCGAAGTTAAGTTTAAATATTTACATACTTCGTTTTTGCGAATAAACTCCAAACGGCGGCCATGACAGTGAAATCTCAGTGCTTGGCTTCCCTGCAGTATTTTATTTAATACAAATCAATGGAGCTTTCTGAAGAGATCAAAGATTGGCTAAAATAGAGCAAAATACCTCCCCAATCAGTATATATTTTTTCCCATATGTTACCATCTCAAATTAAAATATGAGAAAATTAAAGGTGAGCTGACATGGACTCTGAACTGTACCCATTCTGGCCAATCATGGACAGACTAATTGGCCATTAGTTCCAATTTACCCAATGGTAGGGTTGGTCATAGTCGACTTTCACCGCCCTGTCAGTTCACCTTTAATAAACATTTTGGGACGAACGCCATCTTGCATGGCGTAACTGTCACAGGTTGAGTACAAACCGCAGGGAAGGTCATGCACTTTACAATAACCTTTCACCAAGAGTGCTTTCACTGATACTCTTTTGGGGTAGTAAGTGCCCAAAATAATTACTAACCGAGGACTATTATTGTTGGAGGGGTCCAATGCTAAAAATATCCCAATTCCACTGATCCAATCCACATAACTTGAAAATATTCCGCTCCTTCTTTGCTCTGGGAACTAACAATTGTGTTTTCGGCCACAGTGTTTGGCCAGTCTTCACTTCTCAAATAGCTCATTGAAATAGCTGATGCACCTTCATGAGCAACTCTCCAATAGTCATTCTTAATAAATGACCATTTTGTCTCACCCTTTGGTAAATATACACTGTTATATTTAATTGAAATTACACTTTTTAGAATTGTTCCCTCATTATGAAACAATGTTTTTGATTTCACTTATTAGTCATAGTAGGGCCTACTTATTCAAACTATTTGGAAATGTTGACATTTATCTGACATTGACCTGTAATAGATGCAGGCTTTCTTTTTATTAGAGCTGTTGGAAGTTTGTCGGTCATTGTATCATAGTAAAGAGTAAAAAAATTGCTCAGTGTAATATTCCATAAAAAAGTTTCGTTGTTTACTATACATCTTCAACCCCTTCAGGCATTTTATGTTGATATCAGTTTGATCAGGATAGACTGACGTCATAGTAAATTTTTCACAATATAGTAATAAAAATGGCCTTGCTATATATATTACATAAAAAACTACATGTAATTATAAAATATTTGAGTGAGTTAAACCGGTTAAACAAAGAAAGGTATACTTATCTGTAAATCCACTTATTAAAAAATGAAACGAGTTGTGTAGTTATAGTTGCAGCTTATAACTTGAATGTTAATTATAAAAACTTTTTTGTATGCTATAGCTATTTTATACATCCTGCTCTAATTTGTATTTGCATTTTGAATTCATTAATTGCACATGTAGATACATAATCCAGAGTAGTTCATCTATGCTGTAAATCCATAAAGATATTTGTCACAGCTGTGGAAATTTACTGTCATTAAAATTAACAATAAATTACATTCGAAATCGGTCAACACTGGTTTGTTTTGATGATTAGAAGTTAAGATGTTCTTAATATTTATCAGGTTACAAGGACACGTACCTCATTTCACCAGTCTGGTCCAGTTTTTATTCAAAGAAAAAAACATATTACTTTCATACAACTGCATATTAATATATTATTACTACATTCTAAGTACTTGACTTTCTCCAACAGGTACTGTATATATAGGAAAAACCCTTGCGACATCAGCGACCAATCGGGTAAAATGGGCGGCCATTTTCTCCAAGGATCTTGGTAAGGGAAAAAATTCAATTCTCAGGTTTGGATATATATTTCGGTGGTGACGCAGACAATTGCCAATTTCTTAGAGCATATATAAAGGCTGGCTGTGTTATTTACCTTTAAAAATGGGTGCTAAACATATGGTGAAGACCAAGCTCAATGATCAAGATGAAAACTCCAATTTACGAGAAGACAACATCATACATGACACAAGTGAGACAAATGGAGATACATATGCCATGATGCTATATATTTTTGTCACGTATTTTAATTCTCGACATGTTTATTGGATATTTGTAGGAGAAAACCTTGGCAACCAATTGCAGAGGAATTTTCGCACAAATGGTAAGTTTAAATTATGAATAATAGTAATAACAGTTAAGTTCCTCCATGCAAATTTGTACAGTTACATTTTTGTGGAGTTACATTTTAATTATACCTATTGTAAATGCATAATACAGAGTTCATTCTTAATTTATATCCCTCTAAATACATTTTATTAGTTGACATGACAGTGGGATAAATAACACCTACTTGGTACTAAATACCTACAGAATATGACATTATAGTTTTTCCTTGAGCATTTTTATATTTATTGTCAGCACATGTTTTATTCACTTGCAATGAATATATTATGTTCATTTTATGAACGAGGTTACAGATTAGCTAAACATATAGCCTACAATGGGTATAAATAAGCTCAGCATGGCCCATTGTGGGCTGCCCTATGCCATATGGTTTTAATATAAAGTAACCCTTCATTAAGAGTTCAAAACTCGTACATATGTTTAAACTGCAATGAGGGTTAATGAGGGCTAATCAAACTTTCAAATATAAACCTAAACAAACATGACCTTCTCACACAGCAAGCCACTGTGAAAATTGTATAATTTTCCATCCATAATCGTTGTTATTTTTATAAGTCTGTCTGTACGAGTATATTGCTATATGTGCTTTCTATTTTTGTTACAAACATACTCCAAAGAATGCTTTTTCATGGCATTATGAGCAAACTCCAAATCATTGTTTGACTATGTACAAGTTGATGATTGACAATTTTCCATTTTTTTATGTGACATTTGTCATCGCCTAAACTCAAATAATTTTTTTTTCTTATGTAAATTGACATAATGAATTGTATATTGTTATTTCTTCTACTGAACTTGTATAATTAAAACTCATTCTAGCAAAACTTTACTTATCTTTTCTAAATGACACCTTGCAGAGAAGCTTTTCAATTTAGGTGACATATTATATTTTATTATGTATTAATTACTCTATATGTATTTGAATTGTTCTGTTCATGTTTAAATTAATGATTAATTACTCAGGAATTTAATAGAACCCCATATATTAGTTATTCTGGATCGATCTATTTATATTAAGTTGGCCTTGTACTTATTAAATTCATGTTTGGCAATTTTGTTGCCCATAATTTTTGTGTTCTATAACCAGAACGCTATAATAAATCAGCAGAATGAAATGATTTCTGATTTGCCAATGATGACATTGCATTTGTAGTTGTGCACTTATGCATTCATTGATTTAATGTGAAGTCATACTACATCAAAGGCATAGGCCCACACAGTAATTATGACGTCATTGGAGGGTGAATCCCATCCCCATTGTGTACTTAAGAAGACCTTCCAAGGTCGTTGATATTTGAAAATTGAGCTGTATTGAACCTTGCTTTGATTTACTTCTAAATTCAATTGCACTTTGGAATACATAATAGTGGAAAAGTCTTTGACTCTTAATATTTATTTTAATACCATATATATTTCATATTTATCATGGGACTAATGTTGTTTTGTTTTTTAAATGCCCATCATGCATGTGCTATTTCTTTATTTCTTCCATGTCATTTCATATGGTGGATGAATAAAAGCAGTTGCAACTCATGCTATTTAAAAGAAAATATTCCATGTGTGTTAAAGAAACATATTTCTTAGAATTACACATAATGAAGTAATGAATGTTGTTCGTGGAAAATCTCTCAACTAGTATACATTAAAAAAGTAAATTTTATAAGTAAGCATTCTTTATAAGTAAATGTTGGCATTGACAACAGATTTTTAAACTATAAATTAATTTGCATTTCCAATAAAATAATGCATGTGAGCTTGACAAAGCGATTAACTTAATTACTTTGAATTCCAGTGTATGAATTTCACATGAAATTGCACAATGTCAATCCGGTTGATAGCTGATTCTGAGGTTATATACAAGATAACAACTGTTTTTATGTATGTACATTTAACTATAGTTGTACGTGATGTTGACTTGCATTCTTTTATAATCCTTTATTTAAATTATAAGCTGGTAAGTAGGAGCTAGCATTAGTAGTTAGCCTTCAATATACAAAAGTTTTTATGATATTATTTTAAATGCAATGCACGCAAGACTTTTGTCAAAAAGAACTTTAATGAAGTATCCTATTTCCTGATAACTTCTTCCATATATATACGGTATATACTACTATAGAGGATTAATTATTGTAAAGTTGGTCGTCTATAGGGTTATGTCTAATTTCATGTCTCATAATTTTGCTTTTACAGTGCTGTTTGGCACATTGGGGTTTGTGTTCATTTCTTCGGGAATTGCACTTTTGATGTCATTCAACACCCTGTTTGAACATATAGTTAAAAAGGTAAGAGTAGTAATTATTATTTCAAAATAAAAATGTTAAATGGGACATGAGTTTCCTTGTTTTTATCATTCATTGTTTGATTGACAACAAGGTAAATTAGATCACAACAAGTTTTCAACTGTGTCATCCATTTTGTATAGCTTTTCACTTTTTCAATAGATTTTTAAAGATGTAAATGCATATAATTTCTCATAAAATAGATTTTACATTGCATTTTTGATGTCATCCTTAATTTATTCATAGAGTTTATGCCTATGAAATTAATACAGTATTTTTCATTTGATATTTTCTAGTTATAATACGATATACTAGTAATTTATGATCAATGTTTTGAATATTTATTTCTGCAGAATATGGTAATAACACCAGATTCTTATATCCTCGAATATTGGAAAACTCCACCTATCCCAATCTATGCGAAGTTTTACCTTTTTAACATCACCAATCATGAAGACTATCCTTGGACTACTGTGAAGCCTCGTTTGCAAGAAGTTGGACCTTATGTATACCAGTATGCATTTGTATATAGTACATGATTATGGCATCCAGATGTTCGAAAATATATCCACTAAATACTGTGACTCATTTTAATTTGATATTTTAATAGGGAACACAGGGATAAAGTCGATTTGCAATGGCATGAAAATAATACTGTGTCTTACAGACAACTTGTGTCATTCACATTTGAGAGCCATTTGTCTATTGGCTCTGAAGATGATGTAATTTTTACTATTAATTCTCCACTAGTGGTAAGTACACCTACATAACTTAATTCATGCAACTTATGAACTAACATGGTTTTGTAAGGTACCCTAACTAAAACTTAAAATACATTATGAAAGCAAGTGTTAATTACAACATTGTGTTAAAGTTTGAAGGGGTAATTAAGTTAGGAGGTTCGCCTATGCTAGTCGACCCATATCTGGTGAAATTTAAGTGCTAATAACGTTTTATTACTAATTTCCAAACATTTTTGTTGCAACACTTGGTTTTTCTTGGTTAATTTTAAGGGCACCTTATAGCTGTGAAACAACAAAGGCAATATATAAAATTCATGTTTGATTTTATGCAGCTTGCCACTGATTATGTGAAGTCCTCCAATTTCATGTTGAAGTTTATGTTCAAGACTGCAATGAAAGTAATAGTGCCAACTTTTGTGATGAAGAGAACAGTTGGTCAGCTGATGTCAGGTTTCAACGATCCTTTCATCAAATCTGCGCAAATTCTAGGAATATCTACATTGTCCAAATTCGGGTATTTACTTGATGTAAGGAAGACAATTTAAACAAAAATCAATTTTTCACCTACTTTACATCTTAATTCAAATATACAATTATTTGTACTTATCATTTCAGAAAAATGGAACTAATTTTGAGTACACTGTTAATACAGGTGTTGGTAACAGTGAAAAATTTGCAACAGTTGAGAATTGGGAAGGAAAAAGGTAAATAAGAACAATGTGGTTAACATTTTATCAAATCTGTATTCATTAATATTTCTTGTATATATTTAGTTCCATGTCATTTTGGCCAGATCAATACTGTAACAAGATAAGTGGAACAGGTAATATCAATTAGTAATATGCATTGTGATTGGGTTTTAAAGGTGAACTGACATGGTCTTGTAAGGTACCGTGAAACACAACCTTCGTGTAAAGTAGTTTTAGGGTATACCTTACAAAACTGTCAGTTCACCTTTAATTATTAGGGTGGGGCAGTGAAACTTTCTTTTTCAATGGGGCGTGATGAAGTGATGGGTGGTAGTGGAGGGGCGGGGATGGTCTCAGAGTATTGTGGTGGTTTGGAAATTTGTTCCCCAACCTTCCTAAGCCATAAAATTGATTGAAATATTCACTGACCTACGTATGCATTGTAAATGTATAGTAATGCACAGTAATGTCGAATAATATTTATTACACTTTTCAAATGTAATTCAAGGAATTTCTGTTCATTTATAGATGGCAGTAATTTTCCAACTTACGTATCAAAATATGATACACCTCAAATTTTTACTCCTGAAGCTTGCAGGTAAGCATACATAAGTACATATATCTTTAATTATTACCCCTAATTACCAAATGAGTGGACCGCATTCAATTAATGTTTACTGTGGTTTCAACGAAAGATTGAGCCCAGAGGGCGGAGTCATGTCTGGGCTTATCCATTTCAAAGGGGTGCACGGTTACAGGTGTGCAGGTGATGACGACTGGTAATGTCAACCAAGCACCCCTTTGAAATGGGTCAGCCCAGACATGACTTCGCCCTCCTGGCTCAATCTTTCGTTGAAACCACAGTAATTCATTGGTTATAAATAATTAGGATTGTGACAATGTCGTTCAAAATTTTACTCTGTCTTGAATATAAGGGAATTGTATTGTTAATTTGTAAGATGCTGTCAGAACAAGATATCCTGAATGCATTTAGTAAGCGAAAACGGAGCTTTTGCATGAGTACGCAATCATTGCATATATGGAATGAACTTTATTTCCACTGCAAAATGGAAGTGAAAGAAACTCGTGTATGCATGTGTAATGTTTATAAGCTACAAAGGACACAATACATGTGGATGTGGACTACATTTTGTAGTGGAGGACTATTCAACCACATGCATGCATGGGATTCGGTGCAAGCTTGGAGTGAAAAAGGAGATGCAGTGAAGCCATTTTTTCCCACTGATGTCCTGTTTGTTCACTGTTTTAAATTTGTTTTAATCAAAATGTACAGAGTATAATATTTTAATTCAGTTAGAATAATTATTACGTACATAGTTATTCCCAAACAGGCTATATTTTTGTCCACTCTGTGTATAAGTACCTATTAAAAATGTATAGTCTAATTCTTGTTACATTCAACAGGACATTTGACTTTAAATACTTTGGCCCATCAGAAATATTTGGAGTTTTGGCTTATCAATTCAAACTTGCCGATGATACATTTTCGAACGCTAATGGAACATTTCAAAGGGTGTGCAGCTGTGCAGGAAAATTATGTCATACATCTGGAGTTTACAACATGAGTGCTTGCACTGCAGGTACACTTTTTTTAAACATGAAAATAAAGCATGTACTCATTTTTTGGGCATGAGTTTCATAAATTTCCCATTCACCAACAGGTATTCCTATGTTCGCCTCATTTCCACATTTTTACAAGGCAGACCCTTGGCTTTTGGATCAATTTGACGGTCTTCATCCAAATCAGCATGATCATGAATCTTTCATCCACATAGAACCTGTCAGTTTTTTAACTTTGGATATATATGATAGAGTGATTTATACAATTGTCTGAGTTCCAACTATATTTTCAGATCACAGGTGTACCTGTGAATGCATCTGCAAAAGTACAACTGAACATGCATGTGGCGTAAGTTCATCATGAATTAACTTCATTTTAGAAATATTTTGCTTCATCCATACATTATGTAATGACATATGTTGTGTTGGAACATTTTTCCATCTCTATGCATTTTATTCTCTTAATATCTATTGATGAATTGATCTAAGATTATTTGTAAATCTAAGTATGTATAATTAAATGGAGTATCTATATTAATGACAATTTTTATATGGGATGACTGAGCTACATTAAATTTTATTGCATATTGTTTTAAATTTTGTGTTATGGATGAAGCTTTTCTCGATTGTGCATGTATTGTATACCGAAAGCACGTTCAAAGTTGCACCGTTGAATGGAGGTGAAATTGGGAAAAGAAGACCATTGGCCAATGAGGGAGAAGTTATGACGTATTGGGGCTGGTTATCCGTGACCAAGAATGCCCAACCGGATCATACCTACACCCTGATTGGTCAGAATTCTCGTCTTGCTAGTTCACCTCATGCACCAGTGGTGCAACTTTGAATGTGCTTTCAGTATAGTTAAATTGAATTTTTTCCAATTTCAGGAAATTTGATTCTCTGGAGAACATGATATTTCCCTTGCTTTGGGGCGACAGAGTGAGAACTCTAAATAAGTTAATTAATTTTTTTTTTTTCTGGAAACACTTATGCAATTTTTTTTTTCAGATGGCAATGATTGATGAACCTTTAGCAGACAAGTTTCTATGGTTAACTCAAAGATTGTACTACTTTAGCAGAGTGTTATCTGCCTGCATGCTGACAATTGGAATGCTTTTTCTAACTTTTGGAATTGCCTATCGGGTATTTGCACAAGATGGACGACAATGGCTGCTAATTAGTCAAAATCCACGAGTTTTAGTGACTTCAAATTAAATGTTCTCTAAGCATTTATACCATATTTGTTCAGTATTAATCCAAAAACACTAACATTTTTAATTCAGGTCAGTATAAAAGAAATGCAATTTAAACCTGGTTCACATGCACTTAACTAAGGCTAGTCAAAGTGACTGGTCACGTGATTAAGGTAAGCCCTGCCTATAATTGTAACTTACTGCCACCTTCAGGGTTGTTACCGCAATCACAATCATGTGACCAGTTGCTTGGACTTTATTATTCTAGCCTTGACTTATCAGAAATGCAGTATGGATGATCATAATCCTGCATGTCTGAAATTAGAATTAGATGTGTGTGTCAAGAGATTTGTGACAAGTGTGAATCAGACATAATCTTTGACATGGTGCAATATGGTGACGTATAATGAAATAATACTCTTGGTTGTGAAGTCCTGGTCATGATTTGCTTTATCTCATTGTTCTCAGTAATCCTAAACAATCTCCTGCACTTACAAACTTTTTAAGTTATTAATTCTTTCCACGAATAATGGCCATGTACAGAGTATTCTGGCAAGGTGCTCTGATTGTACCATTACTAAAGTATTAATATTTAATATTCATACTTATGTGATGATGTCATACATGCAAGAAATCACATTTTCCCACAAGATTCGCAGGTACTCATTGTTCATTAGTTATACTTTGCAAATTGCCTGTAAATAAATTACAGTTATTTCTGTTTTAAGTAATTAAAACTACCACACAATTGAACTGTTTGCATTTTTTTAATTCTTACATTAATTTTAAGCTGCTTACAACAAAGGGAAACCTATGTTATGCAAACAAAGGTAAAATTTTTGAATGCTAAATGTGCAATAGGTACACATTTATAATGTAAATTTGTCGAAGAATTACAACCTTCTAAATGATTTTATAATTGTATTACAACCTTCTAAATGACTTTATAATTGTATTAAATAACTGAAGGTATCCTGAAACTAAAATAATAGAAAACTATATAGAGTTGCAACATAATCTTTGTGGAATTAAATTAGTAAATAAAGTTGTTGGCAAGAAGGGGTAATTAAGTTAGGAGGTTCGCCTATACTAGCAGCTAGACTTCTTATCTGGCAAACTTGAATTTTTTTTAAGTGATATTATTAATTTCCACAGATATTTTATTGCAACAATTGCTTTTTGTTTGTTTGTTTGTTTGTTTGTTACAAAACCATGTCGGATGATTTAATTATATAATTGAAGTACGAAATCCATTTTATTGGATATCAGCATTTGTAACCAGTTAAAAGTTTTGAAATTAGTTACAAAAATGTTTCAGAGCCTCCGAAATTCTATGCTTTTTATTACACAGCTTTATTGCACAGACATTGTGCAATAATGTGTAATACAGCTATAAATGGAAGTTTGGTGATTGCAGGTTAAACTGTAGTGAAATGTAGGCTTCAAAGGTCAGCCTTGAAGGTATTTTCCTGCATAAATTAGTCGCCAAAAGCAGCTCTGATGACACACGTGCACTCATTGGATATTCGTTTATAAATCATAACCCCCCTGAAGGGGCAACTTGGGCAACTTGCTTCCGTCTTTCGGCAACAGCGCCACCAGCGGCAAGAACAAGAACGTTGATCCCCGATTCGGGTCATTTGTTCTGTTCTGAGCATGCAGTCTGCATCTTTCTTTCCAATGCCATTCAAACTTCGACTGTAACGGGAACCAGACAAGACAACGTATTCTAAAGTACTTACATATGATATATATATAACAAATATTGTTTGCCCCATCTGATTACTTTTATCAGTGCCCTCTACAGTGTGGCATGCAACACTGGCATTTCAAAACTACAATGGCTCTTTGAAAGGAAGGAGTGTTAACTTTGACTCACACACACGTCAAAAGACGAAAACACAGGATATGTTTTAGTTGTGGATTGAAGTTTTCACTGGTTACTTTTTATTTGACATGAAGAGGAGCCAAGTGCAACTTCGTTTTTAAATGGCCACCAACAAGCTGGACTTCATTGCTATTGTGTGACGTCACAAGAGGCCTTTTAACAACCTGTCACAAAAAGAGTGCCAGCAAAGTTATATAATTGTGCATTTATATAATGAAACTGGATTTTGGGAACTTTATAACATGGACAAGGTGCCACCTGGCAATCTTCATATTAATCCACTTGTGCTTGTTTTTGAACTTCAAACGGGTAAGTTATAATTTTACAGGGTGAATCAATTTTATTTTATAGCTGCAAAACATGTTTGTTCATATACACCACATTCTTTCCAGTTCATTCATGTAAGCTATTATATAGAAATGTTTGTGTTCAGTGTTGATAATTTATTTTTATCGACTATTTAAAAATACATTGTGAAATAATGCGGTGATATAAATTTTAGGTTAGTGGAAAAACTTGATAATGTTTCCATGGATACTAGATAAAATAGTGATTTTGTGTTTGTTCTCCATCAAATTAGATTTCATTTTCTTTTTTTGCATTTATAGACATTATTTCCAGTCTATGCTATTAATAATAAAACACTTAAATATTTATGAAGCTATTTTTATAAGGTCAAGGTGCATATTAGTGACAACATCTATGTTCATAAAATTACGCAATATTATGAGGTGATGATGAATAATAAGTAACTGCTTTTTCACTTGGACTTTCCACCATGATTATAGTTTAAAGGAATAAAGTCCATACACCTGGTGTGTAGGTGTTAAGCAGGTTACACACTATAAATGTATCCTTGAAAAACTAAGATATTGTTGTGTCATCTATTCTCTGAAGAATGAACACACCACTAAGTTTTTTTTATTTTTTGCACATGAAGTACCCATCTGTACAGTTGAATAAAAAAGCAGGTGGCCTTTTTCATTCATATTAAGTATTCTAACTGGAAATCTGCTTTAGGAAAAATTTAATAACTTTTTAAAACTTTAAAAACTTTTAAAAAACTTTTTAAAACTTTTTAAATATCGATTGTGTTCTTAGAGATATTTTTATTCGTTTATGCTCTGTGTTTAGATATGTTTATAGCACATTGAAACATAATTTAAAAACTGCAAGCTACACTTTTCTTAACAAATATAGTAGTATAAAGTTCTTATTATTGCTTTTGAAAAAGTAAGGCCTTAAGTTGGTGAATGATAATAATTTTGATAATAACATGTCTTGAAATGAACATTCAAGTTTCCCTTATTGTGATTTAATCATAAGGGAGGGATTAAACATATTTACAGTCAGAATTATTATCCAAACTGTGCCAACTTTAAAGTTGTGTATAGATCCAAGTGTGTGAAACTGTTTTTCTTTATTGCGTCCTAAATCTTGAATCGAACTGCAATATTATTTCTCATTTTTGAACAATGGGTTATTGCGAAACGAGTTATATTGAAATTCTTCCAATTTTCCCTTATGCCATATTTCAATCCCAACTACATGAACACTGTTATAACGTCATTATTGCTTTTCTGAATAGCAGCTCTGGCAGTATTTATAATAAGTACAGCAAAATAAGTTTCACAGTGCGGAAATGTTATTTATGAAAATTGCTGATTCCACTTTTGCTGTCTGTTTTCGATGTTATATCAATAAAAATAATAATCTTAAGATAAACTTTAATTGCACAGATTAAGTTCTTGGATGATTATACCTGCGTGAAAGTTACCATTGGTAAGGTTACCTGATGCGAAACTTGGATTGCAGTAAACTAAACTGCATGCCAAGGAAAAGAACAATTGGGCGCCATCTTGGGTCATTGCTCCATCTTCTTAAAACTCAACTTTTCCCCAACTGAACTTGAAATTACACAGTAGATGTTTTTCGATTTATCTGTTTATTTATCACAGTTTAAAGTTACGCTAATTTTGCCAACATCTATCGATATTGGTCGACTATAAGCGAAATTGCAAGTGACAGCATCCATCTTGGTAATTTAAATTTTTTGTACGAAAATTCGAAATTGTAGCTTGAAAATTCGAGGTATTTTTTCCACATATCTCCTAAATACCACTAATAACATTTAAATTGGACTGATATGCTTATATAACCTGGCCAAAATCTAAATGTGTTGTTACTCTAAAATTCTTGGACATAACAGCTTAATTCAATGAAAAACTGAATGTAAATGGAAAAAATGGCAGAAATATATAACATTTCCAATTCATTATATAGTATTTAATGCAAAATAAGTATGTATACTTATAGTAATCGTTGGCTATAAGAAAAAGCTATAAAAATCCACTAATTACTATAGCAGTAAAACAAAATGAGCTTTATAAATTAATATATGTAAATTGAATTGTTGCAGTTCATAATATTAGCCTATATTTGAGAAGTTTCATTCAGTAACATGTAGGACGTTGTAATCAATGGCACATAACATGGAAATAGTTGAATGAAGCACAATTGTTGCCTGACCTAATGGAAAAGTGCAATTTAATCAGTTCACTGATCATAAAGGCACATAAAAGCAATGGACCCTACCAGAGGTTGAAGGGTTAACAAGCAATATTTTTAAAATTTTAAATATCCAGTCTTTATATTACTCATATCCATGTAAAAAAGTTGATTTTTGCGATTAAATCATGCTGTCATGTCCGGTTTTGCTAAGGAAGTTCAAAGTAATCGCAGCCGGAAGGAAACAACAGTAAAAAATGGCTGACATTTCATTTCAAGGCGAAATATTTCTTGAAATTCATACTAATACTGAAAATTGTTTTGCAGCAATTTCTCCAAAATGAATGTGTCAAAATTAATTTTCTAAATTAAAAAAATGTTATCCTTTATAGGGAAGTTGTACAATTTCCGTTTTGAAGCTATTGTCTTATTTTGTATTCGCTTCACTACTTTAGTTGTGAAAGTTGCAAAATATTTCTTGCAGAACGAGGGTTTGTTGTACATGCTTGGAAGATCACATAAAATAAGTACACAAAAGTACTTTAAAAAAAGAAGGAAATTTACTCATCCTTATGCCACTATAATTTCAATATTTTAACATGATAAATGTTGTACCTTACAAACTTTTTCAGTGTGAAAGAATGTTATCCCACATTAGTTCCGGTGTAATAAAAATTGTTGTGAAACCTTGACTGAGAAAATTCCAAGAAACAAAATATTTAAGCTGAAAAAATATTTGCCATAATTCAAGAAAAATGAATTATTCTAAAGAAATTTGATGATTACAATGTATAATATACTCCAATACCTACTTTAGAAAGTACACAAATTCAAGTTACTTTTTCTTTTTAATTTACTGCACCTCTGATTGGCAATCTTCCACAAGATAATTCATGCAAGGCCATATAGGGATTGTAGTTAATTAAATGCTATTATCGGGGTGTTCAAAGGGTTGAAGGAACACAAGTTACTTAAAACACATTGAGGCATGAAAAATGATGTAAGAAAGACGGGTCAAAAACCGAATGATTGCCGTTTGCCTGTGGCAAAAAGCTTTCAAAAATGACGGGCAATATATAATAATTCGAACACTGCAGAAAGGTGCATGATTTTCTATTGTAATTGCCATTGTTAATTTGCTTTTTCACAAGTTCACCGAACCTCCAACAGTGTATTGCCTTCAGTTGACTTTCCTAAGTCTTAGAGCGGCGAAGATTAAAAAAGTTTGCGGTTGTTTCTTGTTGAATGGTTAAAAAAGAAGTGTGTTATTTTGGTGGTGGTGGTGGTGGTGCTCTTAGGTTGCTGAAGAGGGTTTTTCAGTGTCAAGGACCGCTTTCGGCCCGCTTTCTCTGATACCCCTACTAGGTCAGACTATATGAAAAAGTATAAACAGTTACAAAATGGGAACCAGTTTATATGACTGACAACAAATTGAGTTTGCTCCGAGGGAAATTCATGAGAAAGAGGAAGACCTGTATAATATCTATATAGCACTACTATCTGTTTGCGGAAGCATGCATAATATTGATAAAATCTTCCAAGAGTTTTACAAATATACAACTTTGCTTAAAACAACGGCTGCATTCAACCTTCAACCAAACACATGATTTTCAGATATTCTTTGGAATAACTATTGTCGAATCACATGACCAACGAGTAACAACTGCTGCATATTTAAGTCTATTCAAGCTTATAATGATCTTTTTAATAATTATATCTAATGTTTTTTTAATCATGATTGTAAGGATCAGATTATTATAATTTATATTATCATCTCATTATGTGTTTGAATGGGCTTAAAATTATAACTTCTGTGCAGCAGTTGTTTATTTCATATGATTATTATAAACTGGAACTGGTTTGGCAGGTTATATTATGAGAATCATTGGTCATGTGATTTGATTATATAATATAAAATTCTATAAATCTTGATTTTGGTAGAAAATTGAATGCAGCCAATGCTTTCTTCATCCATAGTCTGGTTTTGGTATACTGTACAATTTAGGGTATTCTTCATACAGGTGTGTATTCTGTCATGTTCTGGGAACATTTTCTTTTATGTTTTGCAGCAATACAAGATTTAGGAACCTTGTTATTCCTTGAATGTTCCATTAATAAAATGCTGCCCTATTCTAAGGTGTAATAAGACTGGGCTGCTGTGCATTTGTACTATTTATCCCCCTCACAACCTACAATATATGGCATTACTTGTGTTATGAGATGTTGCACTTTTTGAAAGAACCCATCTGGGAACTTAATTATTTAGAAATGAAACAAAGATGTGATGTCATTCGATTATCCTTTCTCTGAACTGATACCTTAGCTATAGAATAATAGAACTTGTAATTAAATTTAAAGACATAGATTCAGAATACACACATAACTTTCCTGTTTGCTCATATAACACCTGCAATGTAGGGCAAGAAAATATAAGTCATGCCAAATATTATTGAAATGGGTTTGACTGCATCCGCAGGAAAAGTGTAGTAGGTCTCTGAAAACAAGTTTAAGTAAATTTCCTCTTAAAATAGTGAGTCATCAAGACGGAAATATGCTTTTAGATCTTGGTACTTAACTTGCATTCAATATCGTAAACAGGAAACTGCGTTATTAATCAGATGTTTAAACTTTGTGGCAAAAATGTGGCATGGGCAATGTCAATATGCAAAACGCCCAACTGATATGATAATCTGATGTTAGGAACAGTTTACCTAGGACATTGATCTACTGATACTAATTTCAGTTCAACTTTGTATGATTATCAGATTGAATGCGGTCATGTGGATTCTCCTCTTCCATCATCTACAAACTCCACCACACCTTTATCATCTTCATTTAATGGAGTTGTCAGTGTGACACAATCCCTTAGGCCTTCTGGGATACCTTCTAAGGTCACCACCACCACTCGAAAAGCTCAATCCAAAACTCTTACAGCTCAAAACACCGGTGGAACTACTACATTATCAACTCGAACCACTGCAAAAAATGTTGGCAAAAGGAAGAAAAATAATAAAAAATTCCAGAAGTCAAGCACTAAGAAACCTAAGGTCAATCGTGACAAGGGTACCAATAGCTTTCCTATGGAATCGTCATCATCATCATCATGGACATCTAGACGCCGGCAAACACAAACTGTACATTCGGCAAGGATATCAACTGTTAACTTCACTCCCAGGAAACAAAGGGCAACGGAGTTCCTTTCAGACACTCCAGAAGATGGGGAATTGGAAGGTAGTGGAGAAGATAATTCAATTCCAAACAAAGAAACTTGGAGTGCTTCGCTGACTACCTTGCCTAATCTTTCGCCAACTTCTAAGATGCAACCCGCAAATGCCTCTTCTACATCTTTATCCACTGCTTCAGAAACTGTTCTTGTACAGGAAATTAATACAACAGATGTATTTCTAACAGTGACTACCACTGAGGCAACAACTGAGGCAACCACAGAGGCTACTCCTAAGGCAACCACTGGGACAACCCCTAAGGCAACCACTGGGACAACCCCTAAGGCAACCACTGGGACAACCCCTAAGGCAACCACTGAGACAACCCCTAAGGCAACCACTGAGGCTACCCCTAAGGCAACCACAGAGGCTACCCCTAAGGCAACCACTGGGACGACCCACAAGGCAATCACTAAGGCAACCCCTGAGACAACCACTCAGGCAACAGCTCAGACAACAGGAGCCAATGTGGGAACAGCTCAACTTACCCCTGATCATCTCGCAACACCAGCAACGACCTCCACCTCCAGGTCCACAACGCAAACCACCTCCATCACTAATGCAGATTTACCAACCACATGGTCCACAACTGCCTCATATCCCATGAAGATATCTGAAACAGCTTTTCCAACCCCCAACACATTGATCCCAACTGAAGATAGAACACAAAGAAGAACTGAATTCAAAACAACTACAACTACTGCTCTTCCCTCAACCACCATCATGCCGTTAGGTCAGTAATAATTTAAATTGTTACTGTTAGTTACAGCTAATATACCGATACTTGATTGACACTTATTTTGTTACAGGGAAGCCAATAAACTTGACAGTGTATGATAAAGGACCAACATACTTGAGTGTAAGGTGGAAGTTTCCAGCAGGAACCAGAAGAGTTGTTCAGTATTATCTAAGGTGTGTTTTTGATTGAAATCTGTTCGGTGCAACAATATACAGTTCATATATTTGTTATTTGTTCAGTTTATTAATTGAAAATTAAGGTTGTTGCATTAATAATGATGCTGTTTCTTAATTTCAGCATTAAAGATGCCACTGACTTCTCGACTCCCCTTTCAAATCCGAATAAAATGATCAGTGCCAAGGAACATAAATTTGACAATTTGAAACCCTACACCAAGTACATCATTTCTGTGCAAACATACAACGCATATCCGGATGCATCAGCTGTTATTGAAGCAAATACTACAGAAACTTGTTAAGTAACTAGTATAAGGCTATGCATGCAAAAATTATATAAATTGCCAAGAACTATAATGTTGATTGAATCTCATTGTTGATGTTACAGTTCCTTCCGAGCCAACTGCTTTTAAGATCACAAATATTAGTACATCTCATGTGGATTGGAGCTGGCAAGTGCCTTTAAATCCAAATGGGAAAATATTGGGATACGTATTCAAGTGGAGCAGTATGGATGGCAGTAATTCATTTGAAAAGACAACCGATTCAACTTCGGTTCATATAGACTTTTTGAACTCGAACACAACATACATGTTTTGTGTTTCTGCTGTAACATCAGCTGGACAAGGAAAGGAAACATGCAATTCTGCACACACAAATGCTGTTGAACGTAAGTATTACATAAAATGTGGAATTTTCCAAACAAATGAACTAGCAAATGCTCACTAAATAGGGAGGAAAAGTACATAATGAAAATACTATGATTTAATGTTTAAAAGTTACCTGTCTAAAGAAGTTAACATTTTTGTTTTCTAATATTTGTATTATTGTATGATGCACTGTTGTTGTACTTATTTGTATTTGTTTATTTGCAGCATTACCTACAATACCAAAAAATGTGCAGTTTACTGCAAGTGACAATATGGTGTCAGTGTCATGGGACTTACCCAATCAAGAATCTGCTCAACGTGACTGTATTGTCAATTTAACTTCTCCCAATGAAAGCAACTGGCAGATAAGGAAATCCAAAGGTTGTTACAGCCTGGTTTCTTTCACCAATTTACAACCTTTCACAAATTACTGCGTTACCATGGAAGTAAAGAACAATGTTGGAAGTGCAAATGAATCATTTGGATGTTTCAAAACCCTGCCTTCCAGTAATTACTTTCAATTGAATGCTTGGTTGCTTCTGTTTATTTTGCTATATTTGCACAAATTATTTTTCCAGGTCCTTCACAAGTCAGGAACTTCAAAGTTACATGTGGTGTAACTGAAGCAGTATTATCATGGACAAATCCACTGCAAATAAATGGAATATTGGCTGGATTTGATTTATGGGTAATCATCTAAAAGTCATACTAATTATGAATTAATTGAATTAATTGAAAAATATTATTTAATTATATGTAATTTTTACAGATACATGATGACAAGAGAATGTTGGCGAAAAATATGGAATTTAATACATCTGCAGGATTAGTACAGCAGCATACGGTCCAGTTGAAACCGAATACAAAATACTTGTTTGAGGTAAATAAAATATTCATACTTCATACTTTTCAGGCTTTTTTAAATAAATTCATTTTTTTCATGCTGAAATTTTGTTTTTCTTTTTCAAGATTGCTGCTAAGACTGAAAAAGTGTCTATGTTTGGTAATCGTACTACTGCAGAGTGTTCAACCAGATCAGGAGGTGATTGATTATGCAATATATGATGTGATATTTCAGTATTAATTGAAACTGTTTCTATTATTTTTGTTGCCAGTTCCTGATTTTCCTACTAGCCCCCCTGAAGTGACTCTTCATTATGATGGCATTGATAGTGAATCTCAAGTAGCTATTATTTTTAACCGGGATCTGTTTAGCAGTGACCAAGGGGCTATAGTCCACTATGAAATAATCATCTCCGACTGTGCAAAACAAGGTTAGTTAGTCTAATTTATGTATATATCAATGAATAAAAAATATAATTGTTTCTAACGATTAATTTTGTAAAATTTACATATAGAACCAACCTCGAATGGCACATCTACTATAGGACACAATGTAACTTGGTCTCACGTCAAAAGTTGCAACGTTGTAATCCCTTATGCGACATCCCCATCACAACCATTTAATCCATTTAATGGTAGGTATGCGAAATTTGTTAAAAGTTTAAGCACGCGTATGAAATGTGTAATATTACTTCTCATTTTCTTATGTTAAGGACAGAATGGTAACATGGACTGTCATGTGGATAATACAACAAACGACTGCACATGTGTAATTGGTTGCGATCAAAGTTGCATAACTGAGACGAATGCAACAAAACGCTGCAATGGACCTTTGAGAGCAGGCACATCATACAGGTAGTACACATAACAATTACCTATAACAATATTTCAAATATGTGCATATATATTCGTGTTTATATTACACATACGAGGCGCAACTAACTTTCTGACTGAGCCTAGGGTATTCATATCAACGATATCAATAATTATATAATTTATCACAAATTAAGTGAGATACTGTAATTCTCCAATCATTGCATTGTCTGCCCTCCAAATTGTAATGTAAGGAAGGTTTTCTATTTTTTCCGGCTCAGAAATCCAGGGTTTGTATATACCTATATAGGTTCTTACAATTTAAAATTTCCATATATGAAGTGTCTTCTAAACTTCTGCAAACCCTGGGAATATCTTTATTTATTCTATGGCGTTCACAATACAGTCAATGCCATAAAATTAGTCCACCTGTGATTTGCATAACTGCTAAAGTTTATTGCCTATAATCAGCATTGCACGGTGTACTCTGATATCTACATAACGAGAACCAATATAAAGAATTCAAGTAACCAAACACTAAGCGAATAAAAACGTGATGCAGCCACAGACCATACAAACAAAAAATATAAGTCCACTTCCATCATGATAAGTCCAGTGCTGACTAATATTTAGTAGAATACTTTGTCATGCACATTTGCGACTGTCTGGCGACAAGGCAAGCTTCTACAGGTCGGGCACTAAAGTCAGGCAAGATCCGAAACCATTACTCATAGGATATAGTGACCAACATGGTGATATTGGTATGTAGTTTTTGCTACTGCAAACTTCTCTTCAATATTCGCCACAGATTCTTTATTGGAGACTAATTAGGATTGGTTGTAGGCTATGGTAGGAGTGGGATGTTGTGTTCCTGGTGTTCCTGGAGCAACTACTTAGTTGCTTTGGCAGAATGACAAATTCTGCTATCGTGTGGAAATATATGAAAACTTGGTTTTATTGTACACAGCGATCAGGGAAATCGGGGATTTCAGGGAAATATCAGGGAATATAATTTCCTTTAAAAAATCAGGGAATTTTGGATTTTTGCCCCTAAAAGTGGACATTCTTTCAAGTTGGCTATTAGTTGGTGGGGTAATTTACTGATGTGTTAAAGAGAACGAGAGGAATTGTGTGAAAATGTCACATTTCTAGTCATAAGCTATTTGTTGTCCGAGTTTTAGTACATTTACATTTAGTGGAGGCATTCAAAGTGAAACTTGATTGCGTTCAGCTGACAACGTTTAGGCGCGAAACAAAGGGCATCAGAGTACCTCAATCTGCATATGACCGATACAGTCTTATTGGAAAAGTCCTCAGGATTCCGAATCACTACCCATAATCGATCCAGCTGTCACGGGAAAA